>PVIA01010426.1:0-51864 GCA_004024845.1 Tonatia bakeri
AAAAAAAAAAAAAAAAAGGCTCTAGGGGCAAGAGAACTTCACTACATCAAGTAACAGCAGCTACTAGCCTTAGAGGAACTGGCAGGGTGGGCAAAGGAGTGGCCACAATGTATTTCTTTCTGTTCTACAGCAGAAGGGATCTTCTCAGAGACCAGGTGTTGCAGCAGCACTCCTGGATACAGTTTGCAGCACTGCGGGCCCCCTCCTCTGGATCTGAAGGGATCAGCACAGGAAGGATGCTGTGATGCAGGGAAAACAGGCCCCTTGGCCAAGGGCACCTAAGGTTCCACTCCCATCCTCATCAGAGTTCCCCCAAACCAATCATTGCTACTTTTATTAACTTGCGTAGGTGGATACTATTTGGCAAATTATGAAACCGTTTGTTTTCCTTTTTAAAAAGTCAATAACATGACATCTGATTCTTTTTAACAAAAAGTTTCTTCCCTTGGATACTTTCATTACTTTTGTCTGTGGATTATAACCAGTTGTTATTTTCATGGAATAACCCAGCTCTTTCCTAGTTTCTGGTTCCACCTAACTGGAGCCCAGGAGACTTAATTACATTCAAAGATGACTCGGGTGGAGCAGCTAGACGGACTCTGCCTGAGCTCGGAGCCGGGCGTGTGAGCCCGCCTCGTTGTGCAGCCGCCGCCTGGTCTTCCACTCCGCAGGCCACATACGAGTTGTTCTGAAGGGGAGGTTGTCTGCAGTCACGTGACAAACAGCGGAACGGGGTCCAGGAGAAGCCCCAGGGGATTCTCCAGTCATTAATTTTTGGATTAGGCCTTTACTTTGGCAAAATGTGTACAAATAAACAAGCATGATGAAATTAATTTATTGCATCAAGAGACATCTGTAGTTCTGCAGTTACTCGGCAAGAAAGAATTAAACAATTTCAGCTTTGACCATTTCTCTTGTTATTCCAGCTAAACAAACCCGGCCTTCCTAAGTCACTCAGCTCCCCTCTTCCAGCTCACGGGAAAACAGAGGGCCTCCTGAGTGAGCCTTTGTGTTGGTGAGTTGAATACATATAGAAGAAACGCAGGGAGGACATCAAAGTGCCGTGGAAGGGCTGCTTGGAGGGAATGAAAGACTCGTGATGCTTCTCACGCCAGGCTGGGCTCAGGCCTCTCGCTCCCTGCGAGCTGGGAGTTGGGCGCGGCTCCTTGCTTTTCTGACCTATACAGCCTGGGGCCTGCAAATCACCTCTGAATAGCTTGTGGATTCTGGGGTGTTCCATTCAATAGGACAGTATTTCTGATTTTTTTCTATTTTAATTTCCTCTCCTTTTACAAAAGGGGACAGACACTGTGACTAAAGAAAGGAGGACAATGAGGCCCATGGAATGCCGTAGTGTCGTGTGTCCCAGGGAGCACCCTCGAGAAGGCTACAGGGATGACCGAAGGGCAGGGTGGCCTTTTCTGACCCGGGAAAGGTGACCAGAGGCCGGGGGGTGGCCAGTCCACTCTAGTGATTGACCATCTTCATGCTAAAGAGTATGTATGCACTGTGGACTCGGAGAGAAGTCTTGAGATTTCTGCCAACATCAGCAAACTTTTAAATCCCCGGCGGCTCACTGGGTACCAACACAAGCCACCGGAAGAACTAGAGAGGAGGGAGAGACTAGGAGGAAGGTGTATCTGGGCGGTAGGATAACGGAGGAGGAGGGGAGGGAGCCGCTAACAACAGACACGGCAACCTGTGGACGGGAGGGAGGAAAGGTTTGCAAACCACAGATCCCTCGAGGGGTTAATGTCCAAACTGCACAAGAAACAGGGAACTCACACAACTCTACAGCAAAGCGAAAAACGGACAAACAAACCCAAGACTCAGAATCTGATTTTAAAATGAGCAAACCACTTGAATAGATACATATATATATATATATTTTTTTTTACTGAAGAAGGCACTCTAACAGACAGCGGAAAGGATGCTCAACATCACTGATCAGGAGGGAAATGCCAATAAAAACACAGTGAAATATTACCCCACACCTGTTAGGGTGGTCACTATCACAATATGTACATGTTAGTGTTGGTGAGTGTCGGTGTGGTAAAAAGGAGCCCGTGCACACTGTTTGTGAGAATACACGTTACTACAGCTGTTCCAGAGAACAGTACAGACATTCCTCAGAACATTAAAAATGGAACTGCCGTGTCACCCAGCGGTCCTGCTTTGGGGAGGACATCCGAAGGGAATGACACCAGCGTCAGGGATGTCTGAAGTCTTCTGTTCACCGCGGCGTTATTCACAGCGGCCGGGACGCGGAGCCGAGCTGAGTCCTTCTCAGTGCACGAGCCGGGGCAGGGGATGCGGTGCATGAGTGTGTCGAGGAGCCCCACTCAGGCTTAGAAAGAAGGAAACCCTGCTGTCTGCAGCAGCGGGGGAGCACCCGGAGGACGTCATGCCAAGCAAACTACTCCAGACCCAGAAAGACACACACTACGCGATCTCACGCGTGGGATCCTAAGAACGCCAGCTCACAGTACAAAGAGGAGAGTGGTGGTTCCCAGGGCCTGGGGGCGGGGAAACGGGGAGGCGCTGGTCCGGGGGGCAAACTTTCACTTAGGAGGCGAGTGCATTCTGGGCGTCTAACGTAGGGAGCGGTGACCACAGCGAGCCTGCTGTGCACTGGGAGAGCCCGTGAGCAGGCCTCCGACGCTCTCAACTCAAATGCACGCAGGTTTAGCTGTGCGAGGTGATGGGTGTGTTAATTAGCCCAATCACCGTAATCAGTTCACAGTGTATGCACATATGGAAACACATGGCACATCTTAAACATCTATTTTTTCTTGTCAACCACACCTCAATAAACCGGGGGAGTAGGAAGGTGTCGTTGGAGAGAGTGCGTGGCGGTGCCAGGAGCCTCTGGGAGCCTCGGGGCCATAGACCTGGTACGGGATGTTAATACTGGAGTATCGTTGTCACTCACTCACTGCTGGTGAGGTGGGGTCCAAAGACAAAAAGTTATTTATTTAAAGTGCAATATTTTCCGTACAAGAGCCCTTTTTCACCAGCTGCGTTGAGTTTTGTAGAAGAAAATTGAATGGAACAAGTTCCATCTGGTAAGCACCTTCAATGCACTGGCTGTCCCGACCGCACCACGAGGGGCCTCACCTGGATCTGAAGTGGAAGGGGACTAATCCTCCAGAGTTAGGGACTTGCTCCAGGGACACATGTCACAGGAGACCTCCTCTTGGTCCTGGCTCTGCCTTCAGACCCGAGCCTCTCATCCCGCTCCCTCCAATGAGCCAGCCACCCCCACAGCAAACCAGCACGTCTGTGCCAGGTGCCGAATCGTCTGGGGAGGCTAGCGCTCTTTAGAGAGATTTAACGTTTGATTATGTGAGAATGTCGTCGTCTTCATGCCATTGTCTACTCCACGGGGTGTCATTTTCTAGATCCGTCCAGGCCTCGGGTGACGCCAGGAGGATGGAGCAGACAGACAAAGGCCCTGAAAACAGAACCAACGATGTCTCTTCAGCGTTACTTGGACAACCTCATGATGCAATGTTTGTGTTTTTATCTTATTTTAGCTTCTAGAGTTAAAATATGAAATGATACTGACTTGGAGTTCAAAGTAACTTATAACCCATCTTGCTCTAGAAAGAACTTCAGGTGACATGAATTACAGTCAGCTAGGTGTTTGTCCCTTTTTTAACATTAAATTTATTGGGGTGGCATTGGTTAGTAAAATTATATACAGTTGTATGCAAAAATTATGTACAATTATATACAACAACAAATTATGGATGCTTCTATGATACATTATTTATATATTGTATTGTCTGTTTACCACCCAAAGTCATCAGATCTCCTTCTGTCACCATACCCTTGACCCCCTACCCTTCACCCTTCACTACCCCCGACCCCGCTTTCCTCCTGGCAACCACCATGCGGTTGTCTGTGTCTGTGAGGTTTGGCTAGTTTGTTCATTTATTGCTCTCGGTTCTGTATCCCACATGTGAGTGAAATCACATGGTTCTTGACCTTTCCTGTCTGACTTATTTTGCCAGCTGAGTGTTTTTGTTCTTTCATTTCTCCTAACTACACTGTCCACTCTTCGGGCCAGGGACTGGCCTCACCCTCTTCCTTTGGCAGCAGTGCCCGGGCGTCCTTGAGGCAGCAAATAACCACCACTTGCTGAGTTTGTTACTGTCGGGACAGCCTGACAGATGGAGTGCCCCGACAAGAAAGGCTTCCATAGAGAAGAGCTGTGCTGATTGTCCTCTGGAAGGAAGGGAATCACTTGCAATCAAGGCTACATGTCATTATTCATGTTTCAGACTCTCCTTGGATTAGCAGATTATCCTTGGGAGTCTTTAAATATCAGTAATCACGTTGAACAGAGAACATTTCTGTATTTCAAATCTACCACTCCACAGATACTTTCCTGGGCCAGCGATGGTCATCACTGACTGCACCCTTATATCATGCAGATATTGATACAATATAAGGGTACAGATACCACTTCTTCCCTTTGATAAGAGAACTGGAGAGGCAGGGGCACCGAGCAGCCCTGGGCTCTGCTCCTACCCACCCACAGCTTGGTGGGGGTTACAGGAAGGCTGCCTTCGTTCTCCGTTCTTTTTGCTTTCTGTTTGTTGACAGCTCCTGTTTGCACTTCGAGACAATTCAAGAAAATGTTCTTTATGGACTTTGGTTTCACTTTATGCTTGCATTCTTTTTCACTTGCATGAGACGAGCGCTATAACTAAAGTGACAATTAAGAGTCGATGCCACCAGATCTGTATCTACCGCTCTATTCGCTGCCTGTGATGGTGCGAGGCACCTAGTGAAAGATCAATACGTGATGATGGATTAAGAGAGTGATCTTCGTAACGACCCCATGAAGCCTCAGTCCTGCAGCTCACTTGCTCTGGACTTGGGAGAATTATATCAGCCCTCTGGCTTTCAGCTTCAGCATCTGGAAAACGAAGGGACTAGAGCAAAGGATCTCTCAGAACCACGGAAACGGGGGCCTCCTCTGGCCGGCCGTATGGGGTAGCTCAGCTCCTCACCTGTGTGTCTGCTGGGAAGCCGAGTTATTTGTATGTTACAGGATACAGAGGAGTCTAGAACAGAGCTTCCCCTTTTCTGCTTTTCTTCACCAGAGGCCAAATGCAGGGCACATTATATCGAAGGGCCTTTTGTGGTATCGTGGACGCTCTTCCTTCCTCAGCCCCTCAGGGTGGGCACAGGGAGGAAGAACAGAGTCTCTCCGGCACGTCGTTTTCCTCGCAGGGCAAAAGGTCTCAGAAATACCACCACTTCTGCTGATGTCCGAGCTACTCTACTACAGATATTTTTAGCCTCCTAAAACTGCCCAGGAAAGACAAAATACCCAGCACCAACCCTACTTCAGATGAGATCATGTCCTGATCCATACCTCATTTAGTTTGGGGGAAATTAAACTCCTTCACAGTGAATTTCTAGACAAAGTCTGTGTAGGGGGTTGCTGTTGTGTGGGAAGGCTAGGCGGCTGCAAAGTGTACGGTGAGGGTTTGGGGGTCTCTGAATTGTTCAGAAGATCACTGGTGATAGATATTCTTGGTGATACTAGAACAAATTTCCAGCCAGCAAATTAGCAGGGTTGATAGCTGATATCCAAGCAAGTTAACACTAAAAAGAAAATAGAAGAGAATACTTATTATCATAAGCGCCAATAAATACCCACCATTTCCCTCTTCTTTTGAGCGAATACTTTAAACATGATTTTCCTCTCCAGGCTTCGGCTTTGTGAGTCTTGGTGACATACGGTCAGCAGCGTAATGGCCTCCAGCGGTGTGTGTGTGTGCGGGGGGGGGGGGGGAAGAACGGCAGCCGCTGGACAGGAGGGTGTTTTCGAGCTTAGGCGACCCAGAGGCTCAGAACATGGGTTTTGGGACCCTGGGGTAAACTGGGATCGCGCTGCAGCGACGGGAGACTGGTGCTCTGCGTGCGCTGCTCACACACACACACACACACACACACACACACACACACACACACGGGATGCAGAAAACCCCCAGGGGCCCCTCTGGGGTCCACTTGCTCCAGGACGCCACTCGTGTCCCTCCATGAGCAATACGGTCGTTGCTCACCACTGATGAATGACACCGATCAACTCCACGCATGTTTTAACTCCATTGGAGCATTGCACGGGAATCAGTATGTCCTCAGTCGTTTCCTTCCATTGATCGTCCAAGTACCCACGTGTGGAATTCACGGTTAAGTACGTGTTTAGGTGCCGGTGTTTGGGTTTTTGAAGAAAAGGCATTGTTTGCATAAAAGTGCCTCCTGAGTGGGGGAGTGAACACCATTTATATCTCCTGTGGAAAGCGCCGGGGTAGCCTGCCCACTGCTCTGATGTTTTGTTCGGCTCCCCGGGCAACATGCGGACGACTCGGAGAGTGTGCCCCCTTCCCTGGACAGCCTGACTCTGGGCGACTCGACTCTCGTCCTCGGGGGTTACACACTGTCCTGACAGTCTGTCGCGGGGAAGGATCACATCTTCTTGGTCTCTCCGAAACAAACGAGTGACGACTACTCGCCACACCGCAGGCGGAGGGACCTATAGGGCAGCACGGAGGGCGGGGCCACCGGCCCTCCGGGTCTGTGGGCTCTGAATGCAGCAGGCTGCCTGTCTGCCCTGGATTCCAACGACAAGGGGGCAATGTGCACGGGCGTCAGAATCCGGAGTCCAGCAGGTCACTCTTGTGTGTAGAACCCTGGGACACGACAGAGTAGAGAGGAAGATTGGTAGACCGGTAGGCGGAGAGACTTACAGATGGACAGAGGTCACTTTGGGTGGTATTAAACTCACCACAATGAGAAATAACTACTTTTAAAAATACCTACTCCATGTGATCTGTAGTTTCGGAGTATTAATAGAAATGGTAGGTGTCTGGGCCTCCCGTGCCCTTATGAGTGTGAAACATTGGGAGAATTTTGCCCCTGAGTGGATTTGGCACAGGTCCGCCCTGGGAATTTGGCTTGTCTGTACCGAAGACTGCCCAGGTTTGGCTGGTACCTGCAGTACTGCCTCCACGCTGTGCTTTTGCAGGGGCTACAGGAAAACCGTGGTCGAAGGTCACGGTGGTGCATCTGCTTCGTATAAAGGCTGTATTTCTCTTGGAAAAGGTTCAGATGTTTGAGAGCCTGCAGGTTTTGACTCTCAGAGGCAGACAAATGAAGCTCTGGAGCTTCCAGAGATAATAAGGAAGTGTTCAGTTTTTTCAGGGGTAATTGAGAAATGTCTGTCTTACTGACAAAAGACCGGGTTATCACCGAAGGCACACCATTTGCCTTCTCCCTGCTGTGAGCCAACACACACACACACGCCGATTTCCCGGAGTCTCTTCACTCCTCCTTCTGCCAGACTGCATCCCAGCCTCCTTTCAAAACTATGCACAAAACACACATCCTTCAGGGAGCTTTCTAGACGAACCCACCTGCTCCAGTCACTCTCACAGTATTTCTGCTGGGCTTCCATTTTATTTTTAAGATTTGATCATTCATTCATTGATTCATGGAACACGGGTGCCAACCTGAGGCTGGGCATTGTTCTAGCACTTGGAATGTATTGGTGAGCAAAATGAAAATTTCTTTTCTCAAAGAGCTTCTATCTCAGTAAAGAGAGTGTGATGTTTTGTTGTATGCATTACCTAGCTCTGCCTGTGGTGCCCAGATATTTGGTTGAACATCAGTGTGGATGTTTCTGTGAGGGCTATTTTTCAGATGAGAGTACTCAGACTTTGAGTAAAGCAGAGTAGCCCGTGATTAGTGTGGATCCATCAAACTCTTGAAGCCCTTCAGAGTAAAACACTGAGGTCTCCCGAAGAAGGGATTCTATCTCCGAAGTGTCTTCAGGTTTGAGCTGTGTCCTCAGCTCTCCTCCGGGCCCGCAGCCTGCCAGCCCACCCTACAAGCTCAAACCCGCTCACCTCTGCAATCATGTGGGCCAAATGCTTAGAATAACTCTCTCTCTATGCAGACACACACACACACACACACACACACACATTTTCACATTTTATTGGCTTTGTTTCTCTGAAGAGCCCCAATAATACAGAGATACATATGATAAGTATGAAATGTAATCATTAAGTAAGTTCTATGGTATTTCAGAAGATGATACATATGAAAGAAAAATGAAAAAGTAGGAGCAGGAAGGGGGCTGGGGATGTTGGGGATGGGAATCGGCTATTTTATTCAGTAGAGGAAGAGGCCTCGAGGAGAAGCTGAGGCTTGAGGAAACGCCTGAAGACCCTGGGAGAGTCAGACGGGGGGCTCGCTGCGGACAGAGCTCTGCAGGCAGAGCGGCCCACCGGCCGAGCGAAGGCGGGAGGGCGGTGTTCCAGGAAGAGGAAAGGACTGGACGTGGCTGGACTGCAGCAGCCAGAGGCAGAGCTGTAGGGAGGTGGGCTGAGTGGCCGCAGGGGACCAGTGACCAGAGCCGTAGAGGCCACAGGGAAGAGAGCCATTGTAGAGTGTTTGGCAAAACTGCCGTGAGGCCGCTGTGTGTTTTTTAAAAACATTCTTCCCGAGAATGAACTTGAGAGCCCAGCAGGGACCTGGGTCGGGGAGGCGCCCCCAGCAGCTACCGCTCTGTAACGAACCACCCCACGTGCCCCCACTTCAGGGGCTGAGAATGAGAACCATGTCTAACTCATAGCTGCGTAGATCGGCAAGTCAGAAGTCGTGGGTTTTTCACAGACTGAAGGCTGAGGAGTGGATCTCACATCTTGTTACTAATGTTGAGTTATTTGCTTAGAAGCTACAAGCCACATTTCGAAGGGGTGGGCTATAGCAAGGGGAATCATTCCCGATGTTTTGGGGACAGTCTACCGCACAGGCCATTTTGGACGGCCAGGTACGACAGGACGGCTGCATGGGGCAGGGGGTGGCAGTGGAGGGGGTGAACCGGTCGGAGCACATGCCCATCTTCCAGGTGAGGCAGGGGATTGCTCAGAGACCAGGTGTCGGGGGGAGAAGGATGGTGAAGAGGCGACCGTGAGTCTCCAGACTGGAACGACGGAGCCGCACACAGGAACCGAGGAGATGTTGTGGGGGACACAGTGCGAGAGGACAGCGGGACCTCCACCCGGCCACGCCACTTCCAGCGACTTGTAGACCTCGAAGGAGGGATGCGAAGCAGGCTGTTGAGATGAAGGTCTGAGCGGGAGTCCTCCGCGTCGCTGGTCATCAGACCCATCAGACTGCAGTGCCAAACCAGCTGGTCATCAGACCGCGGTGCCGAACCAGGCACTTCAGGAAGGACCGGAGAGCACGGGAGAACAGCGGGGACTGAGCCCAGTGCTGGTGCAGGGATGCTTACGTCAACACTAAGGCAGCGGGCGCTGGGGCCTGAGAAGGAGAAGCGGTGGTGTGGGGGACGGCGCACGATACCGGAGCGCCCTGAAAGAGGAGACGGCAGGGAACTGCGGCCATGATGCAGCCGGATGCTGCTGACAGGTCCCCGGGAGTGTCGCCAGCCAGCCCGTTCGAGGACCTCTGCAAACACAAGCTCTGGGAGCTTCTTCTGTTTCCCTTTTCCATCAGGTAGATACTCCCCCTTGGCTATCCCAGGAGTGGCAGGGGAGAACAGGAGTAATAGAAGCGCTAGCACCACTGCTGGTAGTAACAGAGCAGTGGCGGTGTGGTGTGACTGTGGTACCGTAGTAGTCACAGCGGGCGGGTGACGGTGGTGGTGGCGCGGCGGTGGTGGTGCGGCGGTGGCGGCGGCAGGGGTGCAGTGGCAGCAGTGGAGTGGCGGTACTGGAGAGGCGGTGGTAGGAACAGGGCAGGGCCAGGGCAGGGCAGCAGGGTGGGGCAGTGTAGAGTGGCACAGCAGCAGCAGCAGCAGCAGCAGCAGAGGTTGTGAGCAGTGGTGGTCGTAGAGCAGTGTTAGCAGAAGAGTGCTGGTGGCAGTGCTGGTGGCAGTGCTGGTGGCACCAGGAGCAGCAGAGCAGTAGTGGTGAGAGCAGGAGCGCAGCGGAGTAGTGGCAGTACTAGGTGAGGAGCAGCGGAGCAGTACAGCAGCAGCAGGCTCCCGGTCCCACCCCACGAGCCCCCAACTCTGGGTGGGTACTTCACTGAATCCTCAGAGTAACCCTTTATGGACGAGGATGCCGAGTTTCAGCAAAATTCACTGACTTCCCTGCGTCCCACTGCCAGGGCATGCTGGGCACAGAATTCAAACCCAGGCCTGCTGATGGATCCCGGAGACTTCCTTCTCACCCCTGCGCGGTACGGGCACTCAGGAAGCAGGAACAGGACCTCCTCTGAGTCCGGCTGATGGCAGGTCCCGATGCAGGGGCAGACCCCATCTCCCATTACGCTGGAGGCTGGCCTCTTGGTGCCCTCACCGTTCTTTCAGCCCATCTGGGTCTCCTCTAGTTACTGGCCTCGGTTTCCACCTGAACCGCATGGCAGCGGAGATGCAGCCTGCGCATCCGGAGCAGAGTGAACAGCAAACAGCCAGCAGCTGGAGCAGACCCTCGCCGCCCCCGCCCCCACCCAATCTTTCTCACGCCTGTGCTCCGTGGCAGGGAAAGCACGCTCAGCGCCCCCAGACCCGCTTGCCAACCAGACTCAGAAGGTAACATGCACATTTTGACACACTTTCAGAATTGCCCCTTTTAAAAATAGAATGAGTAATGCAATTCTCATGATGTTTAAGTATAAATATCATGTTGAGCTTTTCCTCTGCATATAAGCACAGCGTGAGCTTTAAATGACAAACACATTACGCCTGCGGATGGCACCAAGAATGCCTTTTCCCACTGACATTTGGTCTTAGAGCCACTTGTGTCTACTTGATATTCCTCTGAAGTAGATATTAACGTACTTCCTAATAATGTGAAATGGTTCACCATGGTGCAAAACCATGCCTGTGGCCACACCTTTTTAAAACCATAGCGGCTGTTGGAATCCCTCCTTGGAAGAGATGCATTGGAGGGGGTAGAGGGGTCCTCAGGGGCGGTGTCTGCAGACAGGTGCAGGGGCATCGGTGGCTTTGGCCTGCAACACCTCACCTGCGGCACAGCGCGGTGGGCCAAGGGCACTCTGCAACCCTCTCAAAGGCAGGAGACAAAACCTGACGACAATTCACACTCCCGTGATCAAACTCTCCCCAACCTGGGCTAACAAAACGATGTATAGATAAGATCTCAAGACAACACGTTGCAGACTGGACGTGTTCTCACTCCTCCCCACCCCCCATCTCTCAGCTCTAAGGTATTTCTCGTGTCACCACCAGATCGACCCTATCACATGAAACTTCGCTCTGTGTGGTTTCTCTTCTGAAAAGTCTGTAATGACTCTCTATGGCCTGGAAGGGCCATGAGCTACCCTCGCGCAGGCAGGTTGCAGCCACTCCCACGTCAAAGGATGGAGAACAGAAACTTTCTGCTCTGCCCCTCTTTCGGCTGCAAGCAGCCAGTGACGCATCTTTCGACAATGAGATCTACGACTACTGGGGACCCCAAGAAAGATATTGCCTTTCTGATAAAAAGAACACGTGTGGATTTTACTATTCTTTCTCCCTATTCCTTGTCTTGAAGGTGGATGTAATGCTTGGAACTTCTGCATCCATCTAGTGACCATGAGGACACAGCTATAAGGATACAAAATCTCTAAGAATGGCAGAGAAGAAGTAGAAAGATCCAGGCCCACGAGGACTCTGTTGAGCTGCTGACATGCTCCTGAGGCTCTCTATTTCTTGATTTCTTGTTAATGAAACAAGAATTGTTTCTATGTTTTCATCAGAGTTTCTGTTTCTTGCAGATGACACTATTGTTGATTTGGCTTGGTGTTCAAACACTTACACCAACTGATTTGAAGTTGTTCCTCCATACACACCTACCCTTTCCTTGGGTAGTTGAGCCCTGGGTTTCAGAAAATTGTCACCAGTTCCCATCTCCAGAGCACTTCCGGCCAGTCCCGCTTTGTGGCTCAGCCCCTGTTCCTTCTTCCACATAGAACTGCAACAACAGCCTCCTCCTTTCTGTGTCTCTGGTCTCGCTTCCCAGTCCGGATGTCCAGCTCACACGTGACTTCCTCCACAAAAACTTGCCTGGTCTTTCTGAAGGTGCTAGAGTCCTTCTCTGAATTCCTGGGGAGCTTGGCTCTGCACAGCGAAGACCACGTCAAGCCTCAGAAGGTGACTATGTGTGTATACACCATCTCATCTGCCCAAGTGTGATCCTTGACTTCAGCTGGACTCGTACGTCATTATTTTTCCTTGGGGAGAGGTTGCACTTGGGTGGCCATTCATTTTCCCCCCAGAGGAGTAGAGGGAATGGATCTCCAGTGTCCGATATATGAAGTGGGTTTCGAGTAACAGAATCCGAGAAGTGGTGAAATACAGAGGGCCCCCTCGAGCGGGTCAATGAGCAGAGCATTCTGTCACTGTAAAGAGACCATCCAGAGTCCCGTCAATCACAGGAAAATGGAAGTAAGGTTTTGGTCACCTGCAAGAAATGAAGAAACCCTTTGGTCTTAAGTTACATTTTTACTGCTGAATGTCATGCTTTTGTACATAATTTTTGTTACATGTTATGGAGATTTAGGCACATAATTCTATATATTCTACAAGAAAAACTGGGCCCATGAAATATTCTAATTATAAATTGAATTCTTTGTGGTTTTATTTGCATGTTTTCTTTTTATTATAACCTAATATACTTGCTTAGGAAAACACATTTCATTGTTTTTGAGTCATTTCCCCATCTTGAGTTTATTAAACTTGAATTAAAATAAATTATTCTAAAAAACAAAGCTCTGTTTTCTACTTGAAAACCTTTTGAAACTAAATAGAGTTACAATTCAAAACATTAAGCAAATACAAGCCTTAAAAATGTGAAGGACTTGCCCATCTCAAATATAGAAATTTATGACTGCAACATGGGAATCATCTTTGCCTCTTGGTCTTTTCCAGGGGAAGCCGTTTGATTAATGCGATGTCAGATGCCTCATGTGAAGTAATGAATTAAATTACTCATCCTGTGCGTAGCCCCTTCCTGTCCACTTAGGCAGCACAGGGTGGCAGAAGATGAACGGCTCTGGGAGGGGAAAGGAGGGAACTCACACATGTGTACCAACAGACACGTCTGCAGTCTTAAAGAGAGACGGAGAGAAGGAAACCTTTGGGAGGGAATACTTCGATCCCATGCCTCTCAGCTCCCCATATTTGTAAATAATGCATTAACAGAAGGGAAGACGGCTTAGCAAATAGGGAAAGCCCACAAACACTCCCTAAGGACTGCTGTCACTACTCAGTCTTGATGATAGCCAGCTTTCCGAAGAAATCTATCTAAATTATGGGCTTTTTTGAAAAGTTAAGAAATCCAGGAAAGTTATAGTCCTGATTACAGACTCTGGCACAGTCTCAGTAACAGTTTTTAGACATAATGTCCTCCTCTCAGTTGTAAACTCACATACGGGCCCTTTGCCGGCCAAGTTCAGAGCAAATTTCTTCACGCAGGCCTGGAACCCTAGCGGCTCCTTCCCGATCTTTCAACAGTTTTCACAGAGTCAGCCTTCTTCCTTTCCAGAAAGCAAACACCCAGTCTTTGAACTTCGTGGCACTAACATTACTCATCACAGTGGAGGGACAGATGAGGGTAATCTCAGTCTTTTTAATTGTGGAAGTTTCTTTCAAATTTGTCTCAGGAGTCCCCTAGCCTATGCCGGTTCTTCTCCTGGGATGGGAAGGTTCTTTACTTTGCTCACCCAGTCACTCACTTTGATTAGCAGATATTGATCAAGCACCTCCTACGTGCCGGGCACCACGCCAGACTTCGGGGGTACGCCACGGACACCTTTGTAGTGGAGTTCGCGTTCTAGTGGGAAGGGCCGATTGGAAACAAGCAAACAAAGGCAGCGTGCTGGGACGTGATAAGTGACACGAAAACGATAAGCAGAGTTGGGGCGGGGGAACTACTGTCTGCTCTGGGGGTGGTCAGCGACGGCCGCTCCCACGCCATCACCGAGCAGGGGTGGGGTGCGCTGTGCAAGAGAAGAGCCCTCAGGTGGAGGAAGCGGCGCGTGCGAAGGACCGGGGTGCCCCAGAGCATTGGGGGAGGGCAGGGTGCTAGCGCTGCTGGAGCAGACCCCAGCGATGCTGGGGTTCGAGGCGGCGACATTACGTAAGACACCGAGGGCCAGAGCAGGCCCCGGTGTGCCCATTGTAAGGCTCCTGGTGTTTACTCCAAATAAGATGGGAAATCCTGCACTACAGTAATTTTCGGCAGGAGAGATAAGGTTTAAGCCTCTGGATTTCCTTGGCCGCTATGCCGAGAACAGACGGTAGGGGGCAGGCCCTCCCGCAGGGGGCCCAGCGAGGAGGCTGCGACAATACTTCAAATGCCAGGTGAGTTCCTGTCTTGGAAACTCATACATCCAGCCCCGTTGGGGTTACGTGTTTCACCACGACGTTCACCTCGGGGCCAGCCTTTGGGTGTAACATTGTCTCAGAGCTATTTGTAACCAGTTCTGATCTCATTTCTTAAAAAAAAAAGATTTTTAAAAAGATTTATTTATTCATTTTTAGAGAGAAGGGAGGGAGGGAGAAGGAGAGGGAGAGAAACGTTGATGTGCGAGAGAAACACGATCAGCTGCCTCTCTCACCACCGCCCCCCCCCCCAAATGGGACCTGTCCTGCAACCCGGCTCGTGCCCTGAGTCAAACCGGCGACCCCTCGGCTCAGCTCGGGGATGACGCTCCACTCCCTGAGCCACATCAGCCAGGGCTATGACCTCATTTCTGTACAGGGACCAGCATGACCCCAGTCCACCTCCTCCAAGTCAGCTTTCGTGACGCTGTCCTGCGGGAGGAAGACATCTGCCTTCTGGGTCCTGGAGAGTCTTCCTTGGGGCTTCAGACATGTTTGCCTCTTCGTTCTCGTCTGAGGTGTCTTTGACACCACCAGGCTGGAGGAGTTCTCTTCCACCCCTTGCTCTATTTTTAAACTCTTCTCGACCTCCCCTGGGGCACACCCCATTGTGTGTTCACCAAAGCTGGTCTGGCTGCATTCAGGTGGAGCTCACTGTGCCCCCCAGCCCTGCCCCCCTTCTCACTGAAGGGTCTTCTGTAGCTGGTGTGTGCACTGCAGCAAGTGGCATCACCCTGGGGTCTCCGGGGCCACATTCTTTACTTTTAGCAGAATTTCTCTCACTGCCTCTAGCCCTCGGACCGCCTACAAAGTTCCCATTCCCAGTCAGAGTGACGCTCCGGCCCAGAACTCATTCTGGGAGTGACAGTGATGGACGAGCCCCCAGCCTGCATGCCATTCTCCAGTTCTGACCACCTTTCCCATTACACCTGTGCCAGAGGTCGCCGGCCGCGCACCCGCCGTCCCAGCTGCAGATGTTTCGTTTGGCCCACACGGTGCTGTGCAAAAATGTTGAACAATCGCCAACACTTAAATTGATGAGCCTTATATGATAACCCGAATTTTTCATTTCTCTGGAAACACATTCACTGGGCATGCACGCTCACGTGGCAACAGCGAGCTTGGCCTCAGTGAATGGGGTCGGGAGGTGAGGGCCCTGCTGGCCGGGGTCCGTCAGACATCGGAGCATGAGATCTGTGGTTTCCGCTCCCTTCTATTTCCCCACCCCACTAGCCTCTCCAAAACTGTTCTGGAGGTCCCCAATGCCCCTGAAGAATTTTCAAAGATGAGACTAATCTTTTAAAATTGTACCTTAAGGTAAAAACAACACTCTCTCCCAACGGAGAGAAAAAATGAGGCATCACTTTCACATGAGAAAGAACAACCAGTTTCTTAGATCTTTTCAAATCAAGACTCTAAGTCGATTTTGGCTAGTCGTCTAGTTTACTGCAATCTGGGTAACTGCCGGTCACATGCCTTGACCTGCCCATTGACCCGACCCTTCCCCCCAGCCCTGCCCCAGTCTGTGCTGGCAAAGCCTCCTGGAACAGGGTTTGGAGAAAGACAAACAGTCCAATACAACTGTGGACAGGGATGCTGGCGCTGGACTTGCTGTTGCCACTTCAGACCTGATGCCAGAGTCCCCCGTTGCCTCCTGGTCTGTCTTCAGAGGACTGTATGGTGAAGGAGGGATTCTCCCATGTCCCACAGAGCACTGAGCAGCCTCCAGTGAGCGGGGCGTAGATAGATGGAGGTGGTATTTCTTCTAGACACTGCCTTCGGCCGCCTCACTCACTCTCCCCTTCCTGTCTCTTACTACGACCTGCGCCCGATCCCATAAGTTTTCAGTCACCTTGAGTGATTAAAACTCAGTTACTTTGCAGTATCGATCTCACTTTTGATCTAAGTCCCTTCCTTGCTCTTTGACCGTTCCTGTGTGGTCCAGGGACGAGTCTCCCCGGGCCCCTCACTGTGCACTTCCCAGACCAGGAGGTCTAGCTGTCGTCCTGGCCCCTGCACCTTGCATTCCTTGGGCCACCATCCAACAGCCTTCTGCTCCTGGGCTCCCCATGTCAGAAGGTCGCTACTGTGGGCAGGGCAGGCTGCCTGCACCCGGCAGCGCTCTGTGGTCCCCACCTAACCCACAGTCAACTTGGCCATCTTTGCCACCAATTGGGGGTAAGGAGTCTGCACCCTCTCGCCCCTGTGGTCTCTCTCTATTGCTTTCTCCCCCACCAGCAGGGCAGGGCAACAAAGCAGCCAGCTCCCGGCTCTGCAGACCCCTCCCCTCCAAAGCTCCGTCCCACCAGGGCTTTGAGTCCTCGCCTGCCTCAGAGCTCTTCTCTGGAGCGTCCCTATCGCTTGCCCGAGCGACAGGAGAATCCTCCTCTTTTCCCTGGTGAGAGAGTGGATCACCTCTTAGCTAAACCCTCCAGTTTCCTCCAGGACCAGGAGTCTTCTTGCCCTGTTCTCTCCCCAGCCCTTGGCCCAACAGCCTGGAGGGAGGCCTGGTGCTGTGGGCTCTCTGCGAGCCCTGCGGGAGGTTCTGTGCTTCTGTGGCTGCTGTCTTTGGAGGACAAGGACAGCATGCTTTCACAAGTGCTGCTCTGTGCTGAGCCTTGGGGCCACGTCTGGGACAGGCCTGCTCAGTGTCCTGCCACAGTGACATCATGGAGCTGGCTGAGTCATTGAGGGCACCTCCAAGACCAAGTGACAAACAGAGCACTGGACCCAAAATGGCTCTGTCTGTGAGGAGTGGCACCGTCCCACTTGAACTGAGAAAGACGGGGTGGGAGGGTCTGGCTTCAGGCTGTACTGGTTCCTGGCTCCACTCTGGGGTCCGGGTGAGAACTGCGCATGGGAGTCTCGGTGTCCTTGGAGAGCCAGGCCAGGGCTCATGTCCTCACTGGCCAGTGAGGGTGGCAGTGCCCTGGTCCCTCCAACAAAGTCGTGGAACGTGACTTAACCCCAGTTGTTGGGTGCAGTGTCCTGTGTGTCAATCAGACCGAGTTGATTAAATTGGATCCACGTCTTCTCTATGCCTCTTCTTCAGTCTCTTCATTTTGTAACAGGTGCAGCCCAGAGGGGAGCCCCAAATAGGGATTTGTAATGGGGTCCAGAAGAGCTTGGAGATAATTGGCTCCACACCACAGGGCCACACCTGCCCAGAATGCTGGCAGCTGTGGCCAATTGTGAGAGGAGCCGGAAATGAGGCCACAGAGGAAGATTAGCGCTGGGATTTAAACGGAGGCACAGCAGCCATTGGACGTGTCTCTTTTGGGGACCACACGTCTGTTTAAGACTACACAGCTTTGGTGTCTTGGTTGGGACCATGAAGCTTGGGTGAGAGTCAGGACCACAAGGCTTTGGAAGTGCTCCCTTTTGCCACATGGAGGGTGCCGGGAGGACTGTGTGCATTTGTGGGGAACTCTAGTTTGTGTTATTTCAAATAAATAATAAATTCATTTCCTTTTCACTGATCTCTGGTATTAAGAGACATCTTTCCTCAGGCGGTGGACAAAATGAACCCAGTAGGTGGGGAGGAACCCCCAGAGAAAAAGGGGGGTCTTTTATATCATTCAGCACACACCCCCACCCCGCCATCTGTTCTGTGACAGTTTGTCTATCCGTTACCGACAGGCATGTGTTAAGATCATCTGTGATTGCGGATTTGTCTACCTTTGCTTTCAGTTCTGTCGAAACTTGCTTTCTGCATTCAGAAGCCATGTTGTTCAGTGCATACTAACTAGGGATCGTTACCTCTTGAACTGACCCTTCATTGGGCTGTGATATCATTCTTCCTCTCTTACAACCATCCTTCTGTCTTCATGTGTGGTTGGTGCTTTCTTTTTGATTATCGCTGTTTTCTCAGAGCGTCTTTCCCCGTTCCTTTCCTTCTGATCTGCTCGCTCCCTTCCCGGGCTCCTGTCTGTGCCAGGGTTTGCAAAATGCCCTCAAAGAAGAAGCTGGAAGGAAGGTGGGGCTCACCTCCTGTGCCCTCCTGCCCCCCCGCCACAGGCCCCCAACCCTGCTGCCCGGGGCATGACCTGTCCTCCAGTGCCAATGCTCTCTGAGCAGGTCAGACCGGATCCAGCCACGCCATCAACACCAGAACTGAAATCGGGCCGTCCATGCTCCCATTCGTTCCCCAGCTTGTCCTATTGTCGTCTCTTCTGTGGTTCCCTGTAGGTTTGGGCTGTTTTCTCCTTGCACCACCATTTTTCAGAGAGAGAAGAGGTAAGCTTACCTGCACCCCCTGCCTTGTTTAGTCAGAATCCTCCTCTGTGCCCCGCCGGAGCCTCCCCTGAAGTGGCCTGTCTGCTCCCCGCCTTCTGAGCACGGTTTCCTTCGTGAGTCACTTCCACGTGGCTTCTCATTTCAGACTGTGCTGCTGGGGACCCAGGTCTGGGATCACTGGCTGCACTGCGATCATTGCATCTTAGGTTAAAGTGCATTTAGAGTCGCTAACCATGGTTTTCATGACTATGCAAACTTGATTAAATGGATTCAGTGTTTCCCACCAGTCTCTTCGACACTGGCTTTGATGCCACTCTCTGTTCGACTGGGTTTCATTGGGAGAAAGGGTCTGTGACAGGGCATGTCCGTGTCCCGTTTCCCGCATGCCTCCCGCTCTGCCCGCTGCCCTTACTGTTGCACGCCAGCATGTTGGAACTCGGGGCATTTCAGGCTCCGTTCTTTTCCTTGGCGTTTCGAAGGCCTTGACCATTGTCCTCCGATGCTATGCTCCAAAGCAATGTTGCAAGGAAACAAAAAAGCAGCTCCATTTTTAAGTAACGATCTTATCCTCCCCGGATACCTGAAGAAATTTTACCCTTGGAATTCAGTAAAGACCAGGAAAGATTTTACGGTCCCTTATGATGGTTCGGGATTTTATTGGAATACACTGCACCCTCCGAGTCTGTCATGGAAACTCCTTTACTCAGGAAAACTATCTTCTATTTCTATTGGAAGTTCATGCCCTGTTCCATGTGCTTAGACTTCTCTTCCAGTGACACAGATGGTCTCGAGGCTCCTCGGTCTTCATAGCGACCCCGTGTCCACTGTGTTCTCTGTAATTGCCCGCCCTCTCCTCTGCGTCTGGGCTCACTGCAGTCATGCCTGGAGTCTCCTCCGGTCTAGACTCACAGTTCCATGCGGAGCCACCGGCCGTATGTGGCTATTTACATCTCAGCTAATTAAATTCTTTTAATGCAGCCTCCAGTTTCCTGATGGCACTAACCACATGCTGAGCATCTGGGTGCTCCGTCGCCCGGCGCAGTGAGAGAGCACCCCAGCCGTCACGCCGGCCCCCACCCAGGACTGCTCCTGGTTGTGCTTTGTCTTCTTCACATACGTTTGTCGCTTTCTTCCTTAAGGGTCACACATTAGTCCCCATATTTCCTTAGAACCTTTATTTCTATTTTATAGTTTATCGCATCCTTGAAGTTTTAGACAAATCTGTGTCCTGGTGAGTTCCTCCGGAGCGCGCACTCTGACAATTTACCTCTGGTAGGGGGCTTGCCTTCTATAGTCACATGGTTCCCTCTATTATTTGCATACTATACTTTTTCATATTAGTTATATTTAATTTTTGCTGAAATACATTTTCTTTTGTTTGTATATATTGTGTTTTCTGTTTTACTGTTACTTAACATGGAAAGATTTCTCCAGGCCGATTCATGCCGATTGTCACGTGGTTGAATGCTTCTTTGAAGAAATGTCCACCTCTGTCCTGATGAGCAGCACTGCCAAGGTCAGTAAGCGTGGCCTGTGGCACACCGTGGCCCGTCTGCTGTTTCCATGAACGACTTCACTGGCACAGCCATGCTCCTTCACGGGTGGGTTGTCACGGGCTGTTCTCAGGAGGCACCGGCCGAGCCGGGTGGCTGTGATAGAGATCACACTGCTGGGGTTGTCTAAATACTTACCGTCTGGCCTTTCGAAGAAGAGGCTGGCCCCGCCCTGAGGTTCAGGGAGAGAGACAGGACCTGTAGCCTGACCGAGGGCGGAAGGGGGCGCTGAGTCCCTTTAAGATGAGGAGGACTTGGCTGAGCAGCCGCCTCTCCCTGCCCTGGGTCAATTGTTTATTTCCGAGGGGTGGGCTTTCTATGTCTATAAAGACTTCTGCTTCACCAATGCCCCTTTCGGTACAATTTCCCAGCTTTTTGTTTTCCTCAGCTCTCTCTTTCTTAGTGAGTATTAGGAGAGGGTACTAGGAGCTCCCTAAAAGAGCTTTGTTTTTCATTGGATAATGACCCTTGGGGGAGGGGGCTTCCTTCCTTCCTTCCTTCCTTCCTTCCTTCCTTCCTTCCTTCCTTCCTTCCTTCCTTCCTTCCTTCCTTCCTTCCTTCCTTCCTTCCTTCCTTTCTTTCTTTCTTTCTTTCTTTCTTTCTTTCTTTCTTTCTGTAACTAATTTGTTGTGCATAGCTTAGATTTTGCAGAAATAAAATTCTGAGCTCTAACTTGGCTCTGCCCACTGACACTGGAAGACAGTGATTGGTTGTAGAATACGCTCAGTGAAGAGCCTGTTTACAAAAAGCCCTTGTATTTTCTTTCCACTTGTGAGGTGAAGGACTTGCAATTGAGAGGACGAACCACAAGGGGGAGTATTTCCTTTTACTTTCTTTGAATAAACTAACAAGTGTACGTGGTTTATGCTGTTTTGTTCTTTTTATTCAAGACGACTGGTAAATAAAATTACATAAGAAGAAAGTGATGTTTTGTAAATAATTTCACTCAATCACAAAAGTGAATCGACAATATTCTGTACACCTGCAAGGTGCCAGGCGCCCCGATAGACTGTGTATTATTAGTTCACCCTGTACCCCATGTCTTTACAAGCCAGTTATATAGAAAAATGCTGGAAATTCTGGGTGATGTCTTTGAACGAGCAATTCCAAATGGGCTCATGTTGAACCAGACTTTTAAAAAAATGACGACCACATCTAGTTTTCAGTGAGGAATGCAAATACCGCCGAAGATACGTTAAATGTCGACGGATCTCACACCGTACCGTTCAAACGTTCTCAGGCACAGACAGCTTCATGGTCACAGACCCCGCTGCACGGCAAAGTGGGGGCCATGTGGACTGGGGTCTGAAATTCACTTTCCTCTACTTTCTGGCGTGGTGTAGGAGCGCAGCCTTCCAGCTGCTTCAGGGAAATCACTGAGGCTGGGGAGCGTTTCAGGGAAATTCCTGATCGTGAGCCGAAGCATATGACCAGAAACCTAGGACTAAATACTATCTAAGAGCTGAAAATGATTCCTTATTTGGACAAAATAAGGAATTTATTACCTCACTTAGTTGAAAAGTCCACAGATCAAGCTTCGTTTCCTCTCTTTCCTGCTTGTGCGCAGGATCCTGAAACTGGCCCATGGTGGATGCAGAATCTTGACTTTAAAAGGCGCATGGGAGAGGCAGGTGTCTTCCCACCGGAAGTATTGAAGAACAGAATCCAACCTGGCTTTCAGGGCCCTCCGGGATCTGTCTGTTCAGGTTCCCTGTCGTCAAAATCGCCTCCCAGTCTCTCTCCCTTTTTCTTACATCTCAGCCGCACTGGCCTCTCCTCCAAACATGCAGAGTCCTTTCCTGCCCCAAAGCTTGGTCACTTCTCTCCAGACACTCCACCCCCGCCCTGCATATGGTGGCTCTGCCACCCCTCAGGTGTCCGCTCAGGCCAGGCCCTGTTCGGCCTGTCCTGACTCTACCACAGGTGCACCTGCTCCTCCCTGACTCATTTCCTCCTCAGCACCCATCACACGCCCTCATTACTTTCCCAGCAGAAAGAACAGACCTATCTGTCTTCCTAACGAATGTAAACTCCATGAGGCAAGGACCTTTTTTTTTTTTAAAGATTTTATTTATTTATTTTTAGAGAGGGAAGGGAGGGAGAGAGAGAGAGAGAAACATCAGTGTGTGGTTGCTGGGGGACATGGCCTGCAACCTAGGCATGTGCCCTGACTGGGAATCGAACCTGCGATACCTGGTTCGCAGCCCGCGCTCAATCCACTGAGCTACACCAGCCAGGGCGAGGCAAGGACCTTTTTATAGTTCATAGATGTATCCTCAGTGCTTAAATAACAATAAGCACTTGATAAATATTTATAGAATAAACAAAATGCTTTAAAAATCAAGCAACACAGAAATTTGTTAAGAGGAAAGCAAAAGTATTTTAAAATCATCCACGATTTCACTCCCCATATGCAGTAACTATTATTTCAGGAATACTAATCCACACCTTTCCTCTGGACATGAAGGTTACATAGATATAGTTTTTGAAAAGATGCAATAACACTATACACTATTTGTCATTTTTTTAGATTTTAATGTATTTGTACTTGAATTGAACAAAATACCTGAAATGAAGCTAAAGAAAGTTGAAACCATCACATTTTTATTCAGAAGGTATAGTTTTTTAGTTGCCCCTGATACATCTTTCTAGAACTAAGAAACATTGTGAAAAATATTGAGGCTTGAATCAATGTTTTGTAACTACATGTTCCAATTGGAAGCTATTTCTCTTATGTTTTAAAAAATATCCTGGTATCTGTCACATTTTATCCCATAACTGAAATCCCACAATTGATGTTTCTGTTTTATATTTAAGTAATTAAAATCTCTCTTTCCATTAGTCATTTATTTTTTCCATTAACTTCTTTATTACGAAGGTTTTTAAAACTTTTTTAAATTTTGCTTAGTCTCTTGATTGACTGGATTTTTGCAGAAGGAGATCTTTTCAGAAGGGCTCTTGGTTATTTTTTCCTTTTTCTGGTTGAGGCCCGTCAGGCTTGGCCTTTATCAGCACCAGCCTGGCTGTATGTAATATTGGCTCGTGCTTTTGTTCTCAGCCTTTCGTAGGTATTGCACACCGCCATGGTCTGGCATTGCACATCACAGACAGGTCCAAGGCCATTGTCATCATTCCCGTTCTTCTGTCTGAATGTGAATGGGATTCTTTATCCTTGATGTTTACAAATGTTACCAGCATAGATGCTGGTGTTACTCCGTCCTTGTCAACTTTTGTTGCCCTGGGTTACCGTATCTCCAGCCTGATATACCCACTCCTCTCTTGCAGGGAGCAAGTATTCTCCCTTCTGTGGCTTTACCATGCTGCTATCTGCCCCGCCCCGCCCCCAAGCCCCGCCCTCCAATGTGCTGCTGCTGCTCATTCCAGCAGCTTTAGCTCCAGCCTCTCCCGGGTGAACACTCCCTCCAGTCCAGTTCTCAGGTGAGCAGCCACTTCCATGCAATGCAACAGTATCCCATGTATGACACCTGGCTCCCTGAGTTAGCATTAATGCTGTGCGACAGTCTCACACCCCGGACGATGAGCGCTAAGGGGAAGGACGCTCCCTTTATATGCACAGGACTAACCAGCAAGTAAACCCAGAGTTCTTGTCGGTAAAAAGCTGGAAAGGTTGGATGGATGGGTGCGGGCAAATTACAGGGCGGCCAGTAGACAGGGAAAGTGTAAGCTGACACGCCGAGTGCTCTAAGTCTTTAGGAACCGAAGCCGGCGGGTGGATAAAAAGTGTTATTCAAGAGAAGCCTGCAGGTGAGCTGGAGGGAAAGCCCAGCTTCCCAACGCAGGTGTTAAGTGTCCAGGAGAGCCCGGTCCGCTGCCCACGCCTCGCATCTTGTCTGCCGAGACGCGCGCACACGATCAGTCCCGGTCCCATCTCCGGACTCCTTTAACTTGCGTTGCTTCGCAACCCACTAGCGGGTGGAAGCGAAACTTCCCCGCAGATCCGGCCACGGGAACTGCGCGGGGTGGGGGGGGAGGGGGCGGAGCTAGTTGTGCGCAGGCTCGTGGCGGGGGGCGGAGTCTCAGGCGCGCCTGCGCGGTCGGTGGACCTGCGTCTCCGCCTCTGCGGCCGGAATCCCGGCCCCCGGACCTCGGGCGGGATGGTGCGGCAGTGTCAGGTAAGGGTGGGGGCCCCTCCCGGACGTGTGCGCCCCACTTCGTCCCTCTCCAAACCCAGCACCCTCCCCTTCGAGCACCTGGGCGGCTGCGGTCCTTCCCGACCTCGGGGTCTGGGCCCCAGCGCAGGTCCCGTGCAGTTTCCGGCGCCCCGGACCGTGAAGGCACCCTTGACCTTTGTGCCTGTGTGAGAGTATTGGACGAAGACAAGCTTTATTTTAAAAGATATGCATTCTCTTTTTTTCAGAGAGTGTGTAGCTAGCTCACTTTATTTTATTTTTCAATTGCAGTTTACATTCAATGTTACTTTGTATTAGTTTCAGGTCTACAGATAGTGGTTAGACAGCCATCTACTTCAGCGGCCCCAGCCTTTCGGGCACCAGGGACCGGTTTTGGGGAAGACGCGGGTGGGGCGGGGTGGGGGTGCGGGCAACGACACAGGAGGCGGAGCTCAGGTGAGTTTGCTCGCGGCGGGGGGTTTGGGGACCCCTGATCAACTTTACAAAGTGATCCCCCAAAGATACGCCCTTCAGGCGTTCTTGTGACGCGCTTTCTCTGTGCATTTGCAAACCTCAGATTGTTCGGTAGAGAGTATCGTTCACCGAGGGCAGGGGGCCCTTGCACCCGGCCCGATCCCTTAGATACCAGTCTGGCCACGCAGATTCGTTCCAGGAAATGCCAGTTTAACCTGTATCTCAAACGCACCTACTTTGGTATAAATGTCAGAGTGAGTCGTTGCATAACTTAGCCCTAGGCAGCTGGGCTCAGTGTGGCGTAGACTGGATTCAAAGGTCAGGTGACAGCTATGAAAGACATGTTTTTCACTTTTTTTGGTCATTTACTTGTGTAATTCATCTCTTCACTTTGACGTGTGTTGGCTGCTAGAATTTCATGTCAGCCCAAGACCCGTCTCACTTCACAGTTCCCGGTGTTAGGGCTTTAGCTGCAGCATGATGATATTGGTAAAACTGAGGAGCAGTCCAAAGTTCGTGTGAATTGTGCTTCAAGCATAAACATTTTTCAAAATTGGAACTTGGAGATACACTGACATTTTTACGGGCGACTTAATTTTCTTTAGCTTATAAAATTTGTCTTTGATAAAAGCCACTGCATTTGGGAAACACAGCTCAGCGGGGACAATCAGGAAAGGTCTGTGAGCTGCCATTAAAAGCATTTCCTCCCTTGCAGGTTGAAGTGCTGTATTTCGCAAAGAGTGCTGAAATAACGGGGATTCGGTCAGAGACCATTTCTGTGCCACAGGAAATACAGGCGCTGCAGCTGTGGAATGCAATAGAAGCTCGACACCCGGGGTAATTCAACGAATACATATGATTAGCAGTTTTTAATATTTAAAAAAAGATGTAAACGCATACATGATAAAGTTAAAAAACAATTTTGATTTTTTCAACGTCAAAAGGGTCACTAGTTCTATTTTTCTGTAATTACACTGAAAATGAAAGTTCTAGTATTTAAACATGCACAGCTCCTTAGGGAAGTTTAAAGATATTTTACCGAAAAACACAGAGCGGAGATACTTCCAAAGGGACGTGATCGTGTTCGCTTTCATAGTTTGCAAAATAGTGGAAATGTAGCTTTTGCATTTTTATAATGTTAAGTGAAATTGTTACAAATTCTGTTAAAGAATATGTGCTTTAAACTTGACGTCAAAATAGAAATGTCTAAGATTAAAAGGAAAATGAGTGGTAAACTAGCCACTGCAGAATTTGTGTTTTGCAATAGTTGATTTTGTTTGGTTTCGAAAATTGGTCATTTTACTGCTGTTGTTCCTCCCTCCAGTGCTTTTTTGGAACAAATTGTAAAAATGGACTATTTGAAGGTGTTCAGGGACATTAGTAGTGTCCCATAAGTCCATATAAATGTTTAGCATGTAAAAGATACTCCATAGTGTTTGTTCAAAAGAAAAAACTGCCCTGGCTGGTGTGGCTCAGTGGATGGAGTGCCAGCCTGCGGACCAAAGGGTCGCCAGTTCAGTACCCAGTCAGGGCTCATGCCTGGGTTGCAGGCCACGTCCCCAGTTGGGGGCGCACGAGAGACGGCCACATACTGATGTTTCTTTCTCTTTCTCTCTCCTACACCTCTCTAAAAATAAGTAAAATCTTTAAAAGAAGAAAAAAATACTTATTTTTAATTTTATATGTTTAAGTTGCTCTTAAAGTGCCCTGATAATCAATGACATGTGGTGGAATCTTTGTCCCACTTTACCTGTAACCTCTAACCTGCGGGGAGACAGCTGGTCTTGGGGGGAACTTCCAAGGTGTGCTTAGGATGCTTGTATACTTAAAAGGGTCCTGAATGAGGAATTTTTCCTTTTTCTTTCTTTTTTTGGACTGAGTCTGAATGTTGTCTTCAGTCTAGGTGTGTTTGTTTAATTTTCTGAGGCACACAGCATCCAGTAAGGGGTCGTTAGCAGTTTAGTGTGTTTTTGTGGTGAAAATATATGTCCTTCAATGGATATGTCCCTTCTCCGTAGCATACGCTACCCCCATGAGTCACTCCGCGTGCATTGCTGCACGAAGTGATGTTATGTGATGTCTTTCCTGGCAGCCGAGGCATTCACGGCCTAACATAGCACTTACACCTCTTGTCATACCTGCTTCCTTCCAGGTTGGCCGATGTCAGGAACCAGGTGATCCTGGCCGTCCGTCAAGAGTATGTCGAGCTGGGGGATCAGCTCCTCCTGCTTCGGTCAGGAGATGAAGTTGCCGTCATCCCCCCCATCAGTGGAGGGTAGCGTTCCAGAGCCCCCCGAGTACGTGAGATCCGATTTTCTTGCCCGGTCTTCGGGAGAAGGGTCAGCAGGTGGCCAGACCTGTGTGCAGTGCGCTCTGAGTGCGTGCTCTTTGCGAGTCTGCCTGCAGCAGCTCCTGGTTTAAGCGCCAGCCCCCCATCGGTGCTGGCAGGCTCATGATGCCCACCTGTTGTGCCAGCATCAGCTCCCGTCAGCAGCCAGTGCCAGTGGGACGTGTTCATCCTGTTCACTTAACGTGGCTCGTTGAGGTCTCACTGGTGCCAGGCACAGTGCTGGGTGCGGGAGCCCTAAGGTCCCTGTTTTTCTGGGGGGAAAACTGAGACTCAGAGAAGTTGCAAAACTCGTCCGTGATCACGAAGCTACTAAGTAGCAGAGCCAGCAGAGAGCTCAGACTACTGGGCTCTCTGTGTATGTTTTCACGAGTGTGTTCATCGGTCTAAGTGATCGCGCTTCTGGGCAGAAGTGCGGACAAATCACAGAGCCAGGAAGGAACGGATCGAGTGCCTAAGGAGAGAGCGCGCCGTGTCCACGGCCTCCGGATGCACGTAGAGAACAGCTTTGTTTTTACAGCGTGTTGCGGGTGGCCCCAGGACCCTACCGTGTCTCCGTCTTCCCAGACAGCGAAGGCCACGTCCGAGTTGAGTGCTCCCACATGTGAGAGCACCTGTCGGGTGGTCCGGAGAGACGGATGGAATGAGCTGACCTTACTGTCGGCTGCAGAGTAAACACCACAGGAACAAACAGTCATACACAGTGAGAAACGTGGCTAGGTTAGGAGTGGAGGAAAACTGTCTCTGTTTGGTAGGGTTTTTCTCCAGAATCGGGAGTGAATATCATCCTCAGTGGTACAACCTTGGTTTCCTTAGAGGAAGGAGCAAGCCAAGGGCACCTGAGTGTTTTCCCCCACTTCTCCCCACCCTCTTCTGGAGTGCAGCGCCCCCAGAGTGAGGAAGAAAGAGGGCGAAGCAGACGCCCAGCACGTCCGTCCGTGAGACTGGAGCCTTCTGAGTCTCGCTGGTTAGAAATGCGAGAAGAATTCTTCATTAGACAGGCGGCTGTTTTATTTGGGAACTGTGGTCCCCTAGTCACCTGCACAGTTTTAGGAAAATGCTATTTTGGGGGGTTGGACATTTATTCAGAAAATGATGGGCTGCCGTTGAAGTTGGGGTGTGTGATGAGAGCCGCTCTCTGGAAGGATTAGGAAGTGTACTCAGCACCCCGGTGGGCTGTTGGAGGGGTTGTGATGGGGCTGGAAGCGTGTGGTTTTGGAATCCACATCCTCGTGGAATCGTGTGGCGGGAACGTGGTGTGTTTGGGTACCTGCATCTCCCTGCCAGAAAGGGGCGGAGGGAGCCCAGGCGGCAGCATGTGCAGGAGTTGGAGTGTCTGGCATCCAGTGGTGCAGGGGTGCTCACTTGCCCCTTTCCCGGAGCTGGCGCAGACGGGGAGCAGCATGGAGGGTTTAATGAGGTCCCTTGGTTGGAACCAGTGTGAGCGAGCCCTCAGCTCCTCCGAGCCTCCTCTCGCTCCTCTTTGCCTGTGGGTGAGGCCCGCAGGTGTGCGATTCTATCCGGGCTGCTCGTGGCCCCTGCACCTCCGCCCGCCCAGCCTCCGCCCGTCTGCTCTCTCCCTTGCTCCCGGACCTTTGAGCCTCCCCATAGTTTCTGGGGCATGCCATGCTCTTCCTTATCCCACAGCCTGGCCTTTGTCATTCCCTCTGTCTCTGCTGGGGGGCAGCCCAAGCAGGTGTCAACTCTAAGCTTCAGCTCTGGAGAGAGGCCTCCCTCGGTCCTCTCACCTCGAAGAACCTGGCCCAGCCCCTGGCTCTCTCTGAGCCCTGCTGTGCCCATATGTCATGCCTGCTTGTAATGCTGTCTGTTGCTTGTTTTCCCTCATTCCACAAGGGCTCCCAGAGTGTGGGGACCAAGGCTTTGTTCCCGGCTGTATCGGGAGCGAGGGGGCTTCCCTGCCCTCCCCGAGCATGCACTAAATGCTGGATGAGTGAAGAGGGAGAGCTGGGGAGGGGCGTGCAGTTCCTCCTTGTATTTCCTGGGTGGCTTCACTGGGGCTGTGCCTGGTCCCTGTGGGGTGGCCATGCATGTGTGCTGCCCTTGCCGAGTTCTTTGGATGAAGGAAGAGGCAGTTCTGGGTGTGCTGCCTGGGAGCAGAGTGGTGCCAGGGGAGGCGCCTGTGGTGAGGGTGTCAAGGTCAGGACCCTGCTGTGATGGGAGATCAGAGCAGCAGTTCCAGAACTGGGGAGAAATTGGCATGCGAGATAGATTATGTTTTAAGTGATCACGTTCATGGTGAATTCCCTTTTATATCGCACTTGCTTCGTTCGGGATATTTATAAATAGTACTGCTTCGCTAAAATTCTACACTGATTTTTATCACGCAGATCAAATCCCGCTTCCTAACACATCTGGTGTAGGAAAGCTGTGCAGTGAATCGCACTCTGTAAGCTGGCGTTTTGCCTCCAGTACCACTGTTCAGCTTCGTCACTGTCTCCCTCCTAGGAAGGACATGAATGAAGCTGAAGAGAAACCTAGAGATATAGTGAAATTCACCACTGAGAAACTTTCCGTTGACGAAGCCTCGCAGTTGGTGACTTCTCCGTGCTGTGGCGCAATATCCCTGTTTGTGGGTGAGTCGTAGGTGACGTCCCCGCGTCCTCTGACGGCAAGGCAGCAGAAGCCGCAGGAGTTTCTGGACACTCAGTGTTCATACAGGGTTTTCAGAGACTGAGCAGTGAGCCACAGGGACCCGTGGTGGTGGGTAGAAAGGCTTTCAGCTCTTGTTTTGTTTTAGTAATCTCCAGATTAACATGCTAAAGGCGTAGTCAGAGCAGGATAAGAGTCATTACTAGCAGAGAGAATTCTGTATTTTCCAAACACCGAGGGAAAAACGGTGATGGTAATAACCTCAGGATAATCCCGGGACCATAATGTTTTCCTCCTTTTTTTCTAATCCTCATCTGAGGACATCTTTTTCATTGCTTTTAGAGAGAGGAAGGGGGCCAAGGGGTGGGAGAGAAAATTGATTGCCTCTCATAAACTCCCCTTGCGGGGATCGAACCCACGACCCTCTGGTGTGCGGGACGATGCCCGGCCGATGGAGCCACACTAGCCAGAGCCACGATGTTTTCCTTGGAAGTACGAATGCTGCCGGGAGAGAAACACGTCCCGGTTTGTGTGTGGGTGTGCCCATTAGCATGCCTGTCAGTGCTCTTTACTTTCTTATCTTTGTGAAAATTAGCTTTTGTTTTTCCATCGTTTTCATTTTTAGAATATTTCAAAGTAATTTTTAGACTAATTGGTATGTTCCTTGTCTTTTGAAAAATAACCCTTTTTTGTTCTATTAATGTGCAATTTTTATTATAAGGAGAAACCTTAATTTAATTGCTTTTTATTTTAGGGACCACAAGAAACAGCTTCGAAGGTAGAAAAGTCATTAGCTTAGAGTATGAAGCCTACATACCAATGGCGGAGAATGAAGTCCGCAGGATCTGCAGGGACCTCAGGCAGAGGTGGCCGGTCCGGCATGTGGCCATGCTCCACAGACTCGGGTGAGCCACCCCCCTCCCCCGCCCCCCACCGGCCGGGAAGCTGAATGTCGTCCTTGCCTGTCCCTGTGCCGGTTCCAACTCCGCAGTTTCTCAGGGACCTGCGAGTTCCTCCAGCAGACAGTAGAGATGCCTCCCTGCGCCCTTCAGGCAGCGTGTTCCTGGTGACACATGGTGACACATGGGGACCCGTGGGGAGCGCTAGTGCTGCGTCGGCCCCCAGGCGTGCGGGACCCTGGGGTCCCGAGCCGAATGAATAGCTGACACTCACGTGCTTAAGTCCTGAGGTGTTTTAACAATTGTTTTGTCGTCTGGATTCTTTACATAACAGCAGGTTATTAAGAAAAACAATCTCTAATGTAAATGCCTTTGAAGTCGATAAACTAGTTTCCCTTCATGTACCACTAAGAAGAGTGGAGCTCGGGGCTTTAAAAAGGCAGTCTCTGCAACCGAGACTGGTCTGTCACCGTCGATCAGAGTTACTGCTTTGTTATTGATGACTGTGATTTCACGAATAATTAATGCTAGCGATTCCATTAGTTACTGAGTATCGCAGTTCAAGATTTTGAATTCTGTGTTGCACTTGTCACTGGGTGGTCTCTCCAGCGTCACCCGTGCGGTACCTGGTCTGATCAGAGGCGTGCGGAGTCAGCGCTGGGTCCGAGTCCTCCGGTGCCCATCGCACGAGTCTGGTGGGGGCGGGTGCTCACAGTGCAGCCGCGGCCTCAGCGGCCCTCTGCTGCGTGCCGCCGGGGAATTCTGTGCTCCGTCCGTTTTCCCGTGGAGCTGGGCGCTCGGGAAGGAGGCGTGGGTGTCAGCCCCAGGATGGGTCTCTGGGTTTTCTTCCGAGTGCGGCAGAGTCTTTAGCGTGTAGCTTCAGAGGAGGTGGTGACCGCCCCGTGTCTCGCCGCAGCTTAGTGCCCGTGTCGGAAGCGAGCGTCATCATCGCCGTGTCGTCGGCCCATAGGGCTGCGTCCCTCGAGGCCGTGAGCTACGCCATCGATGCTTTGAAAGCCAAGGTGCCCATATGGAAGAAGGTGCGTTAAGAGTGGATTCATTTTGCCTTTGGACGTGGTTTTCCTCCGGGACTTTTGAGGGTAGGGCATGAGAGCACTTTCACACTGAGTTTGTTTTCGTGGGTCTTCCTGACTCTATAAAATCTCGTTTTCTTTAACTATGAAATGGGTGTTTGCGCACCAGCTTTTTTCCAGGGTTGGTTAGGCATGAAAACTACAAGCCCCCCAAGTGCATGGCCTGGAATTGGCCCCCAAAGGGGGACATGCCTCGTCTGGACTGTTGCCCTGGATGAGGACCCCCTGGAGTGCAGGGGTCTTCTCTTTGGAGAGTGGGGAAAATGCATGGCTACTTAGGTGACCACTGACACAGAGATTCCTCAGGCAGAAGAACTTCCTAGAGCTGCACCCCTTTGGATGGAGGAAAGGGTGGGGTATCGCCTCCTTGGAGAAAATGCACAGTGAGCGCATTTGGAGATGCGTCTGGGACGCTGTACCACGTTTTCCGTCTGAATGCCCAGGCCCCCCCCCCCCCCCCCCCCCCCCCCCCCCCCCCCCCCCCCCCCCCCCCCCCCCCCCCCCCCCCCCCGTGAGGGCCGACAGTCCTCTGGGTCAGCAGAGCCCTCTGAGGACACGGAAAGCTGCCTCATCTCTGCCCCGCTGCAGTGACAGGGACAGTGGGGCTGTCATGGGCACCCAGGCTCTTGGCTTGCCCACCCCCGAGCCAGGGCCTGTGGGGTTTGGTGGCCCTGCTTCCTGCAAGAAACTCAAAGCCCATTGCTATAAGGACCAGCAGGGGGTTAGCGGACATGACCTGTGGAGGGACACTGTCTCAGGGCAGCCGGGCTCCCCAGTGCCCACAGGGCGGTTGCGGGTCCCTGGAGAGAGCGTGGCCGGAGAGCACCCCAGAACGAGTTGTGAACCTGGGGGTGGGGGCAGAGGGACTGCCAGCCCACAGAGAGCGGATGAGAGGGGAGGCCCTCAGTTACTTGGTGCAGGTTTCAGAGAATGGCCGAATTTGGGTTCCTTCCTGCAGAACAAGCACAGATAGAGAGTAAGATGAGAAAGGGCTGTGTTCTTACTCCCCTGCCCTCTAGAAGCTGCCTCAGTGCTTCTCTGGTTTCAGTCTTGGGCTTGGAGAGCAATGGGGGGCAGGAGGGCGGGCACCCGCTTCCAGAGCAGCCGTCTCCGGAGCCGGCCCGGCCTGATGGAGACCTTCTGCAGGCGGCCCTGACTTCACAGCTGATGGGCCACCTCCTGCCCTTGGAGCAGTGCATTTAGAGATACAGAGTGGGATGAGTGTGTGGAAAGAACAGTTGTTAACCCCACCCTCTCTCTGTGTGACCTTGCCCAGACTGTCCCCCGTGCTGTCCTGAGGTGAACTCGTGGTTGGTTCTGCCCCGAGGTCCACCCCGCCTTGTCCATCAAGGTTTCTTATCTGCCGTTCCTCCTGCTGGGCTGGGCGTCCGTGGGCACAGGGAACGTGTTGTTCCTTTTTCAGCTCCCAGTCCTCGTGCCGATGTTCGCTGCATTGTTACGGGGAGCAGGTCTGAGTAGCTGTGATACGCATTTGCCTTCATTATTCAGGTGCGTCTGTGTTTATTTAAGTGCTTTGTTCTGAATGCCTGCTTTGCTTCTGTTGTAGGAAATGTATGAAGAATCATCATCGTCTTGGAAGAGAAACAAAGAATGCTTCTGGGCTACCACCGAGTGACTCGCTTCCGTGTGTAGAGTGCTGACGCTTACATTTGGTAAACTCGTCTCTGACCATGTTTGGATTTTTCTCCTGCAGAAGTTGAGTGAGTTTAGGATGAGGTCCTGCACTGGAACCAAAGACAGGACAGGCGTCGGGGGGGATGGAAGAATAACTTCAATGTGAGCGAAGGTATCCGTGGCAGACGGATTGGCCCATGGCTGAGTTCTCCTTGTCACTGGACTTACTGCGCTGTGGCCCCTTCCCACTGAGCTTGTCCCAGAAACGCCCCTTCACCCCATTCTGTGATGTCATTGTTCCAGGGAATGTCACGGGAGTGGTGGCAGGGCTGGAGGGTGTACAGAGTCATTGCCGGAGAGTCTTGATATATTTTTAGAATTTCTATATTTAAAAGATAAACCAAATAAACACATGATTAAAAGCGTTTAAAAGCAGTATTTTTCTTTTTTAAATTAAGTGATAAGCCCTGGCTGGTATGGCTCAGTGGATTGAGTGTTGGCCTGTGAACCAAAGGATGGCCAGTTCAATTCCCAGTCAGGGCACATGCCTGGGTTGCGGGCCAGGTCCCCAGTAGGGGGTGCGCAAGAGGCAACTACACATTGATGTTTCTCTCCCTCTCTCCCTTCCCCTCTCTTTAAAAATAAATAAAAATATTTTAAAACTAAATTGATAATACTTAAAACACATTTCATAATAAGAAAATCTCTACTCTTTCAGAATCTGTCATTTTACCATTGCTTACCATATTTTCTTCATTGTTAGTATTGTATCAGTATACAGAGCAGCATGAAAGTGTTAAAACACCGGGCACACTGCCTAGCACCAGGTTCGTTGGTGTTATGTTAGCTGGTCCTTTAAAATTTGACCCACAACCAATTAAGGAGGAGAATTACGTGGTGGTTTATTAAAGCATCTTCAGATGGTACTCCCTTCAGCTGCCTGTGGAGCATGCTTATCAGCGACGTCATCGATAAACCACCTTCTGTGAGATCTTCATACAAAGGGAAGGTCCGGTCTCTGCTTGACCACCTGTGCTGTTGTCACAGCTCCTTACCGGCCCTAAAGGCTTTGGGCACTGACGTCACTCCCGGCGGCTGACACCGCCCCAGAATTGGCAGGTTGTGTGTCGGGAACAAAGGCTGTCCTTTCAAACACTTAGGTTGGCGGTACTTTTGCCAACATCGTTTGCTACATCTAGTGAGACATGTTTTACACGAGGAACCCATCTTTTCAGCCCACACTGAAGGCCTGTCTGCTGTCAGCACCCACCCGGGGCCTTGCCCACCAGGCCCACTCGCCATGGGGAAGGTCTATCTTGTCTTTTCCCGGGGCCCACAGCACAGCCACGCTGGTGTCAGCAACCACCCCTGCCCCCCCACTAGTAGACGGGGCCCTTTCCTCCACCCGTCCAGGGACCGGGCTGGAAAGATGGGGGTGGGGTGGCAGATGCAGCCCACTGACCACTGCCATCCCCAGGGGGTCGCCCGGCCTGGCCCCGGCTGCTCTGAATTGGTGCTTCTGTCTCCCACCGAATCAGCCCGCCCCTGCCTGAGAACAGAGACGGTTTTACCCTTTCGGAAAGCAGGTCACTGTGGCGTTCCCAGCCCGCTGTAGATATTCCTAGGATCTTGTATCCCTGTCCTTAATATGTTCATTATGTCATAGGTGTTAACATTTGGTGTGTGTGGATTTTGGGCATTTTCCATTCCAGCATTTCCTTGAAAGATCTTTACTGATGGGAATTATCTTTTTAAGAAATAAAACATTCTTCAAATATGTTTTTAAACAGTGCTGCCTTCACGAGGCAGGCTGTATTCTGGGTCTGGGATGCACTGTTGAGCTCCTCAGTCTCCAGGGCAGGAGCTCAGTGGGCGTGCTGGAGCGCTGGGCGTGCCTGGCCAGGAGGGGGTCAGCACCAATCCCGCTTTCTCAGGAGCTGCGGAGCTCATTGGCGGTTGAGATACTGAGGGGTCGGAGGCCCCTGACTCGGCTCTCCTGTCTGCAGCTCGACTGCTCGGGTCCGTAGAAGAGCAGCTTTAAAAAATTACCCTCTAAGCAGATGGCCTGTGAGGTTTCAAAGTCCCCCTGGAACCCTGGCTGGGTGTTACAGCCAGGTAAGCTCCCTTAAAAAGTGGGAACTTGAAATCACTTATGTTTTAAGTACTTTTCAATAGGTAGAAAGAGGAAGAGAACTTTATCGTCTTTGACGGTAACAGCAGGTGTTCAGGGAGTGGTGTATTCTCTGGTTTTGTGGGTATCTGTCCCTTAGATGGGGTGTGGAGGTGCATTTTCAGTATGTCGTGAGAAGCCAGTAGTTTGAGGCCCCATCTCAGAACCCTGGATGAAACTACTGGAGAATCGGAAAACGGACTCCTGGATGCCTTCTGAACTCAGCCACTTCTCCCTCCTTCGGCTGTGACCTCTGCTGTCCAAGGCACTGCTGCATGGTTCCGCAAGGTTGCTGTGGCCAGCTGACCTGCCCCCTGCTCCGTCTCCCATGTAGGTCATTTCATACCCTAGGGACCTCCTGGTAGCTAACCACATCCCGGGGCCTGAGAGTCCTCACCCGGCCTCCAGCCCACCCGATCCATCGCACCCCCACCCGCCGCTCTGACCTCCTCTTGTCCAGACTCCCAGCTGGTATGTGGAGGCTGCTTCTGCCATAGCACCTTCACCTGTCCTCGCAGGATGCCCTCCCTCCAGGTGTTCCCAGTTGGCTTCCGCACTTTGTTGCAGTCCCCGACTGCCTGTCAGCTCCTCAGAGAGCCTCCTTGGGGATCCTGCCACCTCACTCTGCTTTACCTTTTGTTCTGGCGCGTCCAGCTGCCTGGTGTGCTGTGTCTGTCAGTTCATCTCCGTCACGAGGCTCCATCTCATCACTGAACTTCTGCCTTGGTCACCACAGGGTCTAGCCCACACGTGGACTCTAAAGCACTGTTGGGCCCTGACCTGTGTGGCTCAGTGGGTTGGGCATCATCTGGAAAAGCAAAGGTTGTTGGTTCAATTCCCAGTCAGGATGTCATAGGCGGGCACAGGTAACCAGGTTCTTAGTGATCGGGACAAAGAACTGAACCGAACACCCAGAGTTCGTAGAAGACAACATGGGAGCAGGCCAACTCCAAGCAGAGATTGACCTCGTGGGCTGGAGGGACTCTATTCTTATAGGGCAGATCCTTCCTGGCTAGTTTTGGTGGGCTTTTACTGCGCATGTACAAGTAGTTGTATTACTTTAAAGCTACTGCACATGTGGTTTCCCGTGATTTTCCCTGACTGGCCACCAGGGAAGAGGGTCCCACAATGCTACCAGATTGATCCCCATTTCTCCTGGGGTCCCCCTGTACTAGGTTCACCTTTTCCTTCACCAGAGAATTATAGCTTTCCATGTTAGAGATTGGTGAAAAGGAAAGGAATTATTTATTCAAGTTATACTGACTTAAGAGTAATGACTTAATGTCTTCATTAAAGCCCCAAAGTCCCTTAAAACACCCACAAACACACACAGTCCTTCCTTCCCCTCTTTGCCCAGTCTGGGGTACCGTATCTCAGGGAAAGAAATAGAAGTCCTTGGCTCAGGCAGCTCCCGGTTCTTCCCAGTAATCCGTGCTCAGCTGGTAGGCCTTCCTTGGTTCCCAGCACCACCAGCTGTGTTGCCGGGATCTCCAGCTAAAGCTGCGTGGTGATTCTTCTCATGGCTGCTGGGGGGGGGTCCCCCACTCTGGCCAAAGCACATGGTACTCCTCACTGACACAGCCGAATGGTTCTCTCTACATGGCTGCAGCTGCGTGGTTCTCTGCACAATGGCTGCGGGAGTCTCCACTCTGCCAAAGCCGCGTGGTTCCCCCGCCCAGGTCGGAGGGAGTCCCCACTCTGCCAGAAGCGCATGGCTCTCTCCTCAATGGCTGCCATGTCTAGGTTTAAATGCCCACACCAATCTTCCTCTGCAGCCCCACTTCCGACTCCTCCCACACTCGGCCACACTTGCCCTCAATCTGCTGTCCTTTCCAGCTTTTCTGGTCGCCATTGTGGGTCTGGGCAGGTGTGGCCCCATGTCATGGAGCCAATCATCTCCAAGGTCCCATGCAGACGCTGTAACTCTGGGGACCTGCCCCCCAGTTACGTATTGGTGGGGAAGTTACTTCCATTCCCCTGGCTCTGAGCATGGCCACAGCTATTTAACATATCTGTGAAAGCAGTTAAAGGTTATAGACATGTTAAATGACCACACCAGAGGTTAGCTGCGAAGCTGTTGCTATGCGAAACAGCTCTTAATGGGCCCGCTCCATTTGTTCCTTCCCCCAACCCATACCTGGGGTGGGGGCGGTGAGGACATCCTAATATTTTCTGAATACCTTGAGTTTTGGACCCCATTACAAATCCTTTTTGGGGGCCCCCTGGCTGCACCCTCCTATGAAGACACATACCTGGGTTGGGGCCTGGTCCCTGATTGGGGTGCAAGAGGCAACCAATAGATGTTTCTTTCCCTCCCTTCCCTCTATCTAAAAATAAATAAATGAAACCTCTAAAAAACAAAAGATACTGTTGGTGTTTTGTGTCCCAAATGTCACACCTGAGTCTTGTGTAGTCGCACCCTTTCCATATGCGTGCCTGGACCTGGCTAAATGAACAGGTGGGCGGGTGCAGCCTTTCTCATCCACCCCCTCCCCACTCCCACCCTGTGGTGGCAGCTGTGAGTCACTGAGCACCGAGCACGTGACAGCCCTTCCGGTGGGCGGACCTCTGGATTGTGTTGTACCCTGGCCTCCGTGCACCCTGCTGCAGAGAGCATGGGGCTACGCACAGCTTTGGAGTCGGTGTTCCATTGTCTTTGGATAAATACCCAGAAGTGGGATTGCCGCATCATAGGGCGGTTTCATTTCAGTTTTCTGAGGACCCTCCACACTGGTTTCCGCAGAGGCTGCACCAGTCTGCATCCCCACCAGCAGTGCACAAGAGTCCCCTTTCTCCACGTCCTCGCCAGCACTTGTTGTCTGTTGATTTACCAATGGTGGCCGTTCTGACAGGTGTGCGGTGGTATCTCATTGTGGTTCATTTGCATCTCTCTGATGATTGGTGATGCTGAGCACCTTTTCACAGGCTGTTGGCCATCTGTCCGTCCTCTTTGGAAAAATGTTAAGTCCCCTGCCCATTTTTAATCGTGTTTTGTTTTTGATATTAAGATGTGTAAATTCCTTATATATTTCGGATAGTAACCTCTTACTGGATGTATGATTTTAGCCAAATGAAATAAGTCAGGGAAAAAAGAAATACAGTATGATCTCACTTGTATGTGGAATCTAAAAAACAGACTCACAGATGCAGAAAACAAACTCGTGGTCACCAGAGCAGAGAGTGGTTAGGGGAAGGTGAAGTGGGTGGAGGGACTAAGAGGTACAGATTTCCAGGTATGTATGTCACAGGGATGGACAGCACAGCACAGGGAATACATGGTATTACCTTTGTATGGTGACAGATGGTACCTGGACTTAGGCAGTAATGATTTGTGCGGTGTAGTTAGGCAGCTGTCCCAGCAGGGGGCAGTAGAGCCTGGGCCACAGTAAGAGCAACACAAGTCAGATTTTGGTTACTTTTATTTTGCATAAGGCCAAAAAGTGCAGTTTGGTTAGTAGCCATTTTTAAAGTAAGTTAGGTTGGAGTTAGCTATCAATAAAAATTAGTCCCTGATTTTGAATAAGATGGTTTTTAATTAAAGATTGGTGTCTTAATTTAGGATTTTCAAGGGTTATGGTAGAATGAGAGAGCTTTTAAGAATGCTGTTTGTAGTTTTAAAAATGATGTGGAATAAGACAAGGAATTAATTTAGGAAAATGAATAAATATCAGATTTTTCTTCAGTTGGGACAGAGTAGCAGCTCTAATACAGGGCATTCGCAGCCCCTCTGGCTGTCTCTGTGACAGAACCACCAGAAACTAATCTTCCTTTGGTCCGGAGTAATGTTAGTGTAATGTTAATGTGTTAATATACACCAAACGTGCTCCAGGTGGGGTGCCCGGTAGGCCACCCTAAGGACCCGGTGCATCCGCAGGGGCCGGGAAGGGGTGGGAGAGACCGCCCCCACGGAATGTCCCAGCATGGGTGTAAATGGCGACCCATCAGCGTGATGACGGCCAGCCTGTGAGCCCAAGATGCATCTTGTGTTATAGTCTCAGCACATTCAACCCTTAAAAATAAAATGTAAGCCGTCCTGCCTGCTCCTGAAATGAGAAAACACAACCATGCAGATGATGGTTCTCTAAGGTGGAGGCTGTTTGGCTGCCTTATTTTTCCTCTTGACTGTGTTCCAATCCCCAAATTTTAATTCAAGAGATCAGCTGTGCTTCAGAGTGGTGCTCCTCAAATTGAATGTAATAGGCATTGTCCAAATTATCAGGGATCTCGTTAAACTTCCGGTTTGCATACAATAGTTCGGGGCGGCACCTGAGACTGCCCTGTGTAACTAACAACCTGTGGGCCATTGCGAGGAGCAAGGCTTGGCACCTGGTTGCTGAGCTCTGTGGGCGGTTCAAGGTCACTATGGAACACCTGGCCTGCCTGCCAGTAACAGGCGGGGAGATCCAGCCCCTCCCTTCGGCTGAGTCCGGAATGTGTGCCCAAGCACACTGAGCATGTCAGACTGAGAGTGAAACACAGAAGCTCGAAATTCCATATCCCAAGTAAACAGCATCATTTTCAAAACCACTTTAATGATATTCGGGAATGTGGTGTGGGAAGAGTGGTTCACAATGAAATAACGCTTTTCCGCCTGTGCCTCACACCTGAGCAGGAGAGAGACACTTACGTCATCTCTGCTGACCATGCCTCCGGTTCGAAATTTATTTCTCAGAAATCAGGTGAACTCTGCAACTTCACGTACAAACACACATACATTCGTTTCCATATGTTTGGTGGAGAGAAAGAACAAAAACTAGCCAATCAGAAACAATATACTTACTACACCTGACCAAAGATTTATACATTATGTCTGAAGGAAAATACCCAAGACAATGTCTTTTAAAAATATACAATTCTAATACAGTCGTGCAATATATACATTTATATAGACTTTCTCTTCCAAAATAAATCAGGCACATATGAAATCTTTTTATATTTACATAATGGCTGCATTTTCATTCTGTAAGTTTCCAAGTAGTTTACATTTTTATGTATTTCACACTTCACCCCATGTTTACATTTACCTCTAGGAGGTCAGTGTTTCAAATTGACTAAAGTGGGTCCATGAAGGGCATCGTCCTCCCCTGTTGTGTATACAAATATTTCCTGTGTGCAACCTGGAACAGTGAAGACGGACCAAGGAGATTCCTTCGAAGAATCCTGGTTGCTGTTGAATGATGTCTTAATTTATGAGATTTTCCTACATAAATTCATAGCTGTGTATTGGAATAAATACAGTATAAAATTATACCTCTTGTAATAATGTTTGTATAATCACTTGTGATTAGGATAATTTGGCTTTCGTTTTCTTCATTCTTCACAGTTTATAGGTAATTTGGACTCTTTTATAAAAACAACAGTGCCAGCTGGAAAAAATTTTCTGCCAGAAGTTCTCATTTTGCTGCCAAAATGGCCAATGCCAGTGTCGCGCCTCTGCAGGTCCTTCCCAAACTGTCGTCAAAGGAGGACCGTGCAGCAGCTCTGCACCGGGCAGCTTGGCTCTCATCACACCCACAGATCCGGTCTGAAGGCCTTTTGCCAAACGGACCCTCGAAAAGCGCATCTTTCAAGCCCCACACTCAGTTTCAAAATGACAATGTGGCTAAATAGGAATACAGACTTCTTTTACAGCAATTGAAACATTCCTCTGATAAAGATTCACTTCTGCTTCCAAGCGTCTGAGCAATACTCCTGCGTGGATACGTAGCTGCAGCCTTGGCCTCAGCGGTGGCTCTTAGGCCGCATGTCGCCGGTGCAATGGGTCTCAGTCGGGGTGATTCTGCCCAGGAGGTGGACACAACGCCGGGAGACTTGATGGTCACGACCAGGGGGGAAGAGTGGTCCCAGCGTGTGGTGGGGAGAGGGCTGGAACAGTGCTAAATGTCCTGGGAGGTGCAGGTCAGCCCAAAGGAAAGGGCTACGTGGCCCCGCCCACTCTGCCCTGCCCACTCTGCCCTGCTCACGGGTAACATCAGTAGCGCCTCCCCAGAGAAGCTGGACCTCGCGTGAGACCGTGTGGACAAACGGCTCCGCCAGTGCAGCTCCCGGAGCCTGGCTGGCCTGAGTTCCTGCTGCTGGGCACACGTGACCGACCGCAGCCCACTGCTTATTCCAGGGGGCGAGGCCGAGGCCATGGAGTCTTTGTCCAGCACGTGGAGGAACCAGCATGTGTACATACATACAGAAGTTACATGGTTCATTACACATTCTTTATCAGCTTAACGACCAGTTTCTCCCCTCACATTTTATAAATACAAATTGTATGGCAATGAAACAGGTTTCATCCAAACCGCTGTCAGAAAAACCGGGCTCCGGCACACTAGCTAGAGAGCACCATGGCGGGCTGGCTACAGACCCTGGCCTTTTGTGACTGTTTATCTTCTTTGTTTCGGCAAATACAAAATAATGATTGAACTGTGCATAGCTGTGGACTGCCGATGCCAGGGCTGGGCCAGGAGGGCATGGGGGCCAGGCGCACATGGGCAAGCACCTGCCGCCCTCCAACTTCTTTTCGAAGCCAGACCTTGGAGGAGGGCCTACTCGAGTTATAGGACATCCAGACCCCGGATTTTAGAGCTAAGAGCGTCCCGCTGGGGCCCGACCCCATCTTCCCATCTCACCACGAGGACACTGACGTCCACAGAGGTGACATGACTGGTCCGAAGCTTCCGCTCTGCAGTTGGACCTGGCACTGACCCCACTGCTTCGCCCACACCCTCCTCCCCAGGCCCTCCCTGCAAGAACAGGTGCACTCAGAACCAGTAAAGAAGGTGCAGAGGAGGAGTGGGGAGTGGGCCTCAAGGAGGTCCATTTGCCCACACCGATGGGGTGCTTCTTCAACTAGGGGTTCCTGGGCCTCGTCCCCATCTGACCAAGTAAGGGAGAGTCTCAGGAGTGGGGGTCTGAGAATCTAGCTTGTGAGCCAACGTGCCCAAGGGACAGCAGCCACTGTGGAGGTCTAGGTCCCCCAGAAGGGGACAAGCACAGAGGGCGCTCTGGCTAGTTCAGGGGTGCCGACCTATCTCTGTCCCTCCTGGCAGAGTCCTGAGCCGGCGTCTTCCTTTGCCTGCTTCACACCACCTGCCATTCCAGCTTCTGGGAATCCACTCAGGCTGTGGCTCCTGCTTGTTTAGCACTCAATGAAAAGAACTCCCCCAAGTTAACTGAGTCGAACAGACAGCATCTCCTCCTCACCCACCATGCAGAGCTGCTGCCCGAGGCAGATGGATATTTGGACACAGGTAGAGGAAGGTGGGCCACCGCAGACCCCCGGAGAGGAGGCAGGCTCTGGGGCTTCTAGAAGATGGGGCTCCAGGGGTTCAGTGTGGAAGGTGGTGACATGCCAGAGACATTACCCCTTTTAAAAATTCACAAGGTCCCAGCCAGCCAGGGCAGCCAGGGTGAACCTGAAAGGAGGAAGGAAGCCTCATGCTTCTGCCCCTGCCACTGGCTGCCCTCCGATGGGCCATAAACGTTGCTGCAACTTTCTGTGCTTTGGCTTCTCAGCTCCCTCGGCCCACTGGACCGGAGACGCCCCCTGCTGGAGGCTCGCTCCAGCTGTTAGAGGTTTTCCTAAGTACATCACCACAGGAAGGCAATGGGAGGAGGCACCCGGGGTGACGGTAGCAAATTTTACCTAGTTTATCAACAAAATTTCCCCGTAAACTCTATGACAACTTTGGGTGAGCTGCATAAGTTGAGGACTGTTGTTTTTTTCCCCCCAAATATCAATATCTGAGCAATTATCTCCCTACACCAAATCTACGTTTTTTGTTGCTGCTTAAAAATAGTCATTTTACACAATTGGGTTTTTCCCTGCTTCCCCCCAAAATCTAAGAAAAGATACATTTTTCTTTAAGACATGTCAAGTTTGAGAGCGTTTCACCTTTCTCACACAGTGCACGTTATAATGTAAACTCTGGACCAGCCAGATAAAGATCACTTTTCCATATAAAATAACCCCCACCCGCACCCCTGGTTCCTTTTTTCCAAACTGACCTGCAGTTTTCTTAAAATAAAATATCAGGCTAGTTCACCTATTGCATTACAAAACAGTGGGATTTTTTTTTAAATCCATGCCAGCAGCAGACCCTGGCTGGGAGGCTGCCCGGTTCACGGCAGGTTCACGGCAGGTTCACGGCGGGTCCTCAGCTGTTGAGTTCTGTGGTCTCGTCAACATCCTCTGGATTTTTAGTCATTTTTTCATATTTTCTTTTGAAGAAGCCGAGCTGTGGGACAATGTTGTAACAGTGTTACCATCTCTGGCTCATTTTGGTTGGGGCCTGAGATCCCCTTCGCTGCCACTTGCCCTCAGTGGGGACCGCTAGGGCTCTGGACGGGGTGGTGTGCGGCCTGCCCCGGTATCAGCCCTTCAGAAAGGAAATTCACTCCCGAGAGCTGGACTGAACTGCATCAACTCCAGTGTTTCAGGCTGTGCTTATTTGTGGTTGAACAAGACCTTCAGGGGTCTGGCTGAAAGGAAGGTGGGGGGAAAGCATATGGACAGGACCAAGGAGATGAAACCCTTCCTCATTGTTTTCAAGGATGGGAGGGGGACTTTCCACATAGTGTGCACAGCCTGTTCCTTTTAGGCCCCTTGTGAGGGGCCAAATGAAACATTAAGATTGCTATTTGATCAGGAAATTCAAGACAGAGGTCCTCAGGAGCCCCACATTTTTAAAGAGATTTTTAATTATTTATTTTCAGAGAGAGAAGGGAGGGAGAAAGAGAGGGAAAGAGACATCAGTGTGTGGTTGCCTCTTGTGCACCCCCCACTGGGGACCGTGGCCCACAACCCAGGCATGTGCCCTGACTGGGAACTGAACCTGTGACTCTGGTTCGCAGGCTGGCGCTCAGTCCACTGAGCCACAACAGCCAGGGCAGGGGCCCTACGTTTTAAAATAAGAAACCTTTCTTACCTTCCATAAAATGGCGACCAGAGCTAATAGCAACAGGATTCCAGCAATGACACTTCCTACTATGACTCCGGTCGGTATTTCGGCTTTCTCATGGGGTCTCATTATTGTAATGGGAATCTGCAAACGTGTACACACAAGAACTGAGTTAACCAGCGCTAGTGCCCCCCAAAAGACAGTTTTGTCAGTTCTCCAATTTTGTAAATGATGGTCACATGACTTGTGCAGGATTGTGTTCTTCGATTAAACACGGTGCAGGACGATTTCTAGAAAAAATGCCCCCTGCACAGTGCAGGCAAGAAACACATGTTTTCTGGTTTCTTCCTTTTAACTGCACCTGCATTAGCAGACGTGCCACCTCTGACGACGTCAGATACATGCGTTATTTATGAAACGGAATTTCAGTTTCTTGCACACGGTTTTATCATCCAGTGAGAGCATCTGGATCCCAGTCCTGGGAGGGAGTCCACGGCCTATGATTAAGCCACAGAAACAGCCACTTGGAAGTGGGCTCCTGAAATGCTGATTTAACTAACCTCCCACTCAAGCTTCTCTAATGTGCGCTGTGAAAAAACAGAAGAAATGTCTCAGGACTCAGGTTGTCCTTTGCAGTGAGGAGATTGTCCTTGAGGCTACCTCTGATTCTCTATGTCCACTTTCTGGCCATCTTTGTGACTTTGTAATAGAGTGACTACCCTTCGACTTTTAATGGTAAAACTGTATAGTCTTTTTTTGTTTTTTAATTGTAGAAAGAATCACAACCACTTCCTCTGCAAAGTATTGGGTTGGCCAAAAAGTCTGTATGGTTTTTCCCATAAAATAAAAGACACATTTTTCATTTTCACCAAAAACGTTATTGATTTGGATATTTTGAGTATGTCGGCATCTCCTGTGTGGTAAAACATTGTTCTTAATTAGTGTCTTGGTTTAATTGCTATCAACTTCAGCTGGTCCACCGACTGTGAAGCATTGTCAGCGAGAAATCTCTAGCACAAAACTTTGCAAATCACTTTTGACACGTTTGATCAGTCACGGCACCTTTTCCACACACTGCACTCATTTTTTTTTGCATTTCAGTTGTGTTTTCACCTTTCTTGAAATAATAAACTCTAAATGCTGGAAGTGTTGCCTATCTTCTTCCATCTTCAATATTAAAATGGCTTCACATGCCCTGGCTGGTGTGGCTCAGTGGACTGCGTGCCAGCCTGAGAACTGAAATGTTGCCAGTTTGAACCCCAGTCAGAACACATGACTGGGTTGTGGGCCAGGTCCCCGGATGGGGGCGAGTGAGAGCTCACTGATTGATGTTTCTCTCCTTCCCTTCCCCTCTCTAACAATAAATAAATGAAATCTTTAAAAAAAATGGCTGCACAAAATGCACCAATGTTGATAAGTTTTTTTAAACGCACACTAAATATGACAGCTGTCACAATACAATCTAATACAATTGTTCCCAATGAGGTTAAAGCCAACTGAGCGCTGCTAGAGTCATCTCACAGATAAAACCAAACGACACCTTCGGCCAACCCAGCACGTTCTCGAGGAGCTGCGAGGGGACAGAGCCTAATTGATTTGCTTGATTGTACCCGGAATTACCCTGAATCACAGTGGCAGAGAGCTGCTCTGCATCGCAGAGCTGGTGAGCCAGGCTGACCTTCACTCTGGCCTTTCGGCGACTGTATTTCTGTTCATTTGTATGTGCCAGCGCTAAAATAAGGCTTTGTGAATTCGAGAATGCGGCAGCTATGCCCTCATGCAGTCCGCTGCTTTCTGGCAGTCACGGCTCCACTGCTCTCTGCCCCAGAACTCCCCAGGCTGGGTCCGTGCATGTACAGGGGTCCGTGTGTGTAAAGTTTTTGGGTCAGATTTGTAAATGGGACCGGGATTCAAAAACATTTAAGAGTCACATATTTACCTATAGGAATACGCCAATTTATTATTTGGGTTCCAAATATTATTCAAAAGTGTACCTAATTTTTTACTTGGATGCAAAAACTATTTTCATAGACACAACAATGGAGCAGCTGGCCCCTGTTATTTATCTGTATTGCTCAGAGAAAACCAGGGAAAGAAAAATTTCCTAAAGGGTTCCTTAAAATTGTTAATTTGAATTTTCAATTAATACATTTACTTAAAACTGCTTTCAGAAAAAAAAAAAGAAAAGAAAGAAAGAAAACTTTAGCAAAGGCCCAGGCATTGTCTGGACACCAAATTTTTCTAAAATGAACCTTAAAAATCTCCATAGTGCTTTTCACCCTAAGTTCATAGCACTTTGAACTTGAGGGTGACATTTCCTTTGGTTCTATTTCTGACTTTCCACACCCCCTGCCTCTGCTACAGAGAGGGCGTGGCCCTCAGTGGGGGGATCCAGAGACAGAAGAGCGGTTTCGGAGGCGTGGAATCCCTTTCCCTGCGCTGAGAGCGGGACAGCTGTGCTGCAATGTCCACTCTCGGGCAGTGAAAGGCCCAGAGCTCACAGGCCACTGGCTCTGTCCTCAAATTCACAGACTGCAGCAGGGGACCGACGCCAAGCTGGCCTCAGGGGAGAGTCTGGAACTGCCTTCCAATTTCTAACAAAAGCTCTGGGAGGAAAATGCTCGGGGCTGTGCCAGCAGAGCGCTGGGCAGGGCACCCCCGCTGTCTCTGAACACCGAATCTTCTGCCCGGAGCTCCAGGGTGAGGGGAGTGTGCCCCGGCCAGCTCTCCGAACAGGGAGCCTTTGTTTGCTCCAAAAGTACATTTCTTTGTGAAACTTTTGTTAATCAAGGGGAGCATTTAGAGTTTTCTAGACTGTCAGACCTCATGAATGGACATTTCACTTAGTGTCAGTAAGAAGGCATGCTGTGAAAAAAGAAAAAGAAGCCCTCTACTAAATGCCTTGTTTATTCGGCATACTTCAGTACTTCCCTCTAAAAAATACTCTAACAGATGCTTCAGAGAAGCAAGACTTGGATTTTAAGGGCGGAGATCTGGACCCTTCTGTGTGAGCGGGAGGAGGAAGGAGGCCTGGAGGTGTGGGTCTGGGCAGGGGGAAGGTGGCCGCAGCAGCCGGGGTCCTGTGGGCTGTGCGTTGCACGGGACCCTCCGTCTGACCCAGCTTTGCCCACATGGGGCCTCGGAGGTGGGCAAGGAACAAACACCCTGGCACAAAACTCAACATAATGAACACCAGGCGGTCAGTGTGTTGGGAGCCGACACTGCACACCTGCAGGGGAGAAGCAGCCCTACTCAAAGTTTTCGGAAACGGACCCTGCGGCCCACGGGGGGTGGGGGTGGGGTGGGGGCGGGGCAGAAGCGCTCACCGTGATGGCATTGTCCTGGACCACGTACACCTGTGGGTTGTAGGTGTCAATTTCCGCAGAGGCCGTCAGCTGTACGGTCTGGAACGTCGACTGCAAAACAGAGCGGAGAACAGGTGTCATCCCAGCAGAGGTTCAGGCGTGAGACTCGGCACAGTCACGGTTCATTAATTTCCCCGTGGAACGTAACAGGAGCAAAAGCCAATGTGAAGACTTCAGACACTCAGTGACCAGAACCGGTGACAGGGGACAGGCCACATGGCAAGTGCCCTGGGACTTCCACCCGTGGGTGGTTGGTCGAGGCTACACATCTCTCCCGGCGATCATGACTTCAAATGGGGCCGCAGAACAAGGGTTTGGAGGTGAAGTTTTCAACTGGGGGAGACCACAGCACAGATTTCTAAAATCTTAGGTTGCAACGTGAGGGGCAATCACAAACTCAAAGTTTTTAGAGACAGACTCAGAAGGACAGAGGAGGGACTGCTGGTTGCCCGAGGGGAGGGTGTGGGGAGACTGGGTGGAAAAGGGGGTGGGGCTGAGAACTACAGTTGGCAGTGACAGGTAGCCGTGAAGATGGAAAGTACAGGACAGGGGATACGGTCAAAACTATGGTAACAACTGTATGTGATGCCAGGTGGGGATGCAAGCACCAGGGTGACCCCTTGTAAAGTACATGATTGTCTACCCACTGTGCCGTACACCTGGAATAATACCAAATAACACTGCATGTCAACCGAAATGGGAAAATTAAAAAAGGCAAATGCGATTTTTTTAACCTATTTCCTTTAGTAAGGGATATAATGGAGTGGGGGATCAGATTGAAAATAAACGGAATTGTTCCCTTGGTGTGCACCTGTGCAAAACAACGCTGCTCCACAGGACACTTGAACTTGACCAGACACATTTGCAGCAGAGCCCTGAACTTGTCATGTACGTAACAGGGCTCCTCATTTCAGATTTCCTAATCTGAGCATTTCTACCAAAACACACAGGACTTAGGGCAGGCCCAGAGAAAGCACATATACTTTAGGCTGATGTTTCTAGTAACCTTATGTAAAATAATTTAGCATGCATCCTTAGATCTACTGTAGAAAAATAAATCTGTTTTCCACTGGCTATTATCAGTGTGAAAAGTCTTTTCTCTGTGATGAAACACGGGCCTGAGGCTTGCTCTGAAGTAGAACGCAGGGCCCGGTTTTGAGAGCCGCCGCCACGTGCCCTGGCTCCGAGGACTTGGTTTTCCTGGTTGCTAGGGCCCGGGACGCAATGTGCTCTGAGGTGGCTGGCTGAACTCTGTCTGGGAGCCAGAAGAAGAGGATGCACATCCAGAGAGTGAGCAATGCCTTTCCTTTCCACTAGCTCAGTCTCTGATTAGTCTTCCTCATTTTCTCAATGTGGAAGATTACATCAGAAACTAACTCTGACCCCCAGTCTCTGGAGAAAATCTTACTGGGGGAACATGAAGGGCATGGACGCCCTGGCCAGCTAGCTCAGTTCGCGGAGCATCATCCCGATAGGCCAAGGTGGCAGGTTCGAGCCCCAGTCAGGGCACATACAAGAAGAAAACAAGAAAGGCATCAATAAGTGGAGCAACAGATCGATGTCTGGCTCTCTCTCAAAATCAGTTTAAAAAGGGGTATTGATAATGGTTTAATTAAAAAAAACCAACAACAGTTAAGCAAATGCTGGTTTCATAGTCCTTACAGGCTAAGAATGAAAGAATCCCCTTAACAAGGCTGATAACCCGCCCTCCTGAGCCAGGCCCGCTGCACAAGGACCAGGACTTCTTCAGGGCCAGCAAGTTGTGCCCGGGGCGTATCCCATGTACACCCGAGACCAGAGTTCAGCAGGGGTCTGTGTCCACATGGTGGTCCACGGCACCACCAGTTCAGAGGCCCTCGTGGTCGCTGGGCGAGGAGTTCCCTGTCAGGTTACCTTGATTTGCATCAGAAAGGGGGGGCAGTAGGCTAACAGTTCTGATGCAGGAAACAATGCATACGTTTACACCGAGAGCAGCCCCTTGGCCGCAGAAAGGGCTGCAAACACGGTGGAGATACATACACATCTGACCCCCAAGCAGGGGCCCACCCAGGACAATGACAGGGTCGTTTTTCTCAGTTTAACCATCGTAACTATGCAGAAAAAGCCTCAATATTACACTTCTTCAGAACGTTGCTACCAGAAATGAAACCTTTTTTTTTCTGAAAACCTTGGGACAGATACTTTGAAAAGTTTGACAGTTAAAATGATGTAGCTTTAGATAAACTCCAGAAAAACCCAATGGTTTTTACAGAGTCAGCACGACTACACTTGATTTGCAGCAGCTGGGTTCCTTCCCGGCTGGAGACTGCAGCTGCCATGGAAACATGGGCTCCTCCATCCAGGGAGCCGGGAGCCAGTGGGTGAAACCAAGCACTGAGCTCCAGCAGCTGGGGCTGTGGTATGAGGAAGGGTGGGTGTGGCATCTGGCTGTGGAGGATTTGGGGGCCCCCAAGGCTGGAGAGCAAATGCAACCAACGCCGAGAAGGCGAAATAAAAGGAAGGAAGCGAAAGGAAGCCCACCTTCTCACTCCACCACCCCCACTTTTCCCTGCTTTCCATGATTCCTCTTTCTATTGTATCTTTATCCAAGAATGTTGCTTATACTTTGGTTCCTGGGATAAGTTTTCTGGGCGTGTAGTTCTCCAATCCGACACAAAACTCCACAGCAGGGCATGGGGGGTGTTGGAGAGGCCACGGAGTGGTTAGAAAATAGAGTCGAGCCTGGTGGGTAAGCACCTTTGGGACTGATATATTTCTTAAAAAAAATAAAATTCGCCAAGAGCCACAAGGCCCCTGGAGGCCTCAGACTAATCTCTCTTCTGCTGCCTCCATCAGAGCCACACACGCGGCCCGACTCCAGGAGCCTGTCTTCCTTCTAGTTTTCATCCCAGACTCAACTTCTGGCCCCCAAACCTCTGCTGAAAGCAGATAGCACTACAGTTCCACCTGCCAGTGGAAAAACACACTGACATTGTTTTGGCACTTCTTTCAACCGTTTCGTGGGATTGAAATGACTTAAAAACTTGTGCGCACCCTGGGCCTCCTCCAGGGAAAGGGGGTAGGTCAGGAGAAGCGAGCGGCACCTGCTCCAGCACAGAGAGAGGAGCCCTTCCTTGCGTTAGAATCACCCGCTGGGCAGCCCGAGGTCCACCGACAGCGGGCTGGGAGTTCCAGGAGGCGGGCAGAGTCTGCGTGCACACTTGGACTGGGGCGCAGCGGAGGAGGGGAGGCGGGCGTATCGAGAGCTGGGGAGGGAGACTAAGCAGGGGCCCCTCATGTCCTAGGGCAGCAGTGGACACCTTGGCTCGGTGCCCCGAGGCCGGCGCACGAGGGGCTGGCATGCAGTCTGAGAGGGAGGTGCGTCACGGCACCGAGGGGACTCTGAGACCTGGCCAGAGGGGACGAGCTCTGGGAAGAGAGGCAGCAGTGGGCTTCAAGGTGAAATTGCTCTCGCCTACGTGGGCATCGTGGACACCGGCCAGAGGGCAGGAACTTCTCGACCATGGAGCCTGAGGACCTAGCGACACACCCGGTAAAGGAAACTGAAACTCACGGCAGCGAAAGTCCCGTTCCAGATCCTGGTGGACACGTTGAGGAAGTACTCGGCTTTCACCTGCGGGTCCCTCAGCCAGCAGGTGACGTTCTGACAGGAGGCGGTCCTGCAATTCTTAAGGGTGGGATCACAGGGGGAAACAGAGAAGGTTAGTGTGGGCTTTGGAGAAGAAAAGTTACCCTTTAACAGAGATGGACGTGGTGGATGAAGGGAAATAGGCAATCTCATGAATGATCAGTAGTTAAAGCTCTTCACTGCGCCCCCGACTGGACCAGTCCCCCCACTCTGCCCGGCCATCCCGGTCTTCACGGAAGGCCTCGGGCAACAGGCGCGCCGTGAGGAGGCAAGTCCATCACCCCTGCTTCGTTACCACTTCTGACCCCGAACAACAACCCCTAATCCGTGCTTAGCAACAATGTACTCAATAAGCAGATGACTGAGGACACACACACCACCAAAGGCAACGCAACTCCGTCACTGAACACGACTTCCTCCTCAGATGCCAAGGAAGTCGACAGTAGAAGACTCGG
>PVIA01010427.1:9023-51923 GCA_004024845.1 Tonatia bakeri
CCTCTCCTCTCCTCCCCTACCCTACCCTACCCTACCCTACCCTCTTCTCTCTCTCCCTTCCTTTCCTTAAAGCAGTCCCTTTAGCATCTCTTGCAGAGCTGGTTTGGTGGAGGTGTATTCTTTTAGACTTCTTTTATCTGGCAAGCTTCTTATTTGGCCTTCTATCTTGATTGAGAGCCTTGCTGGGTAAAGTAGCCTTGGTTGCAGGCCTCTGATTCTCATTACTTGGAATATTTTTTGCCATTCTCTTCTGGCTTGGAGTATTTCCATTGAGAAGTCAGCTGCTAACCTTATTGGGGCTCCATTGTAGGTTACTTCCTGTTTCTCCCTTGCTGCTTTTAAGATTCTCTCTTTGTCTTGGTATTTTGCCATTTTAATTATGATGTGTCTTGAGGTGGGCCTCTTTGTGTTCCTCTTGATTGGAACTCTCTGTGTTTCCTGGATTTGTGTGACTTTTTCTTTCATCAAATTAGGGAAGTTTTCCATCATTACTTTTTCAAATAGGTTTTCTATCCCTTGCTCTTCCTTTTCTCCTTCTGGTATCCCTATTATACAGATATTATTACGTTTCATATTGTCTTGCATTTCTCTTAATCCCTCTTCATTCTTTTTGAGCCTCTTTTCCTTTTGTTGCCTCTTCTGGGTGATTTCTTCTACTTTGTCCTCTAGCTCACTGATCCGATCTTCTGCTTCATCTATTCTGCTTTTCATTCCTTCTACTGTGTTCTTCAGTTCAGAAATTGTATTCTTCATTTTCTGTTGGCTCTTGTTGATAGTTTGTATTTCCTGTTTTATGTTGATATAGTTTGCAGTGAGCTCATTGTAGCTTCCCTATAGTTTCTGGTAGCTCAATGTGAGCTCATTGAACTTCATTATAATCATTGTTTTGAACTCAACGTCGATAGTTGAGTTGCCTCTATTCCATTTAGCATTCTTTCTGAGGCTTCCTTTCTTTTCAGTTGGGGATTGTTTCTTTGTCTTCCCATTGTTTGTGAGACTCTTCTTGTTAGCCTTAGCTTCTTAAATTTATCTGTTTTGGCTCCTTGGGTTTGTGGTGTGAACTTCTGTCGTAGAATATCAGTGAGTTTCAGTGGTGCAGTTTCCTTGATCTCCTGAGCTCACTGGTCTTCGGCTGTCATTCAAGTAGGCTCTGTGCTTGTCTTTGGGTTTTGATTGTTGTTGGGTCTTTTTTTGGTGGTTCCTTCCCACCAGCTAGTTAAATGAGGGTCACTCTGTCCACCACCTCTTGTATTTTGTTGTACTGGTGAGGGCAGGTTTTGTTGAAGCTGCTTCTTCCATGTGTATAAGGTTTTGAGGATTCTCTCTTGCTCTTGTTCAGTTTTTTGTACTGGGTACTGTCTCTACTGTTTGGTTGTATTTCCAGATAGGTCCTGGATTGAGGTTTGTGTGGTTTCCACTCCCTCCTTCACCTTCTCCTGCTGTTATCTGTTAGTGGTTCCTTTGTTGTTGGGTTTCCTCTTCCAGTGGGTATCCTGGTGTTCACCGCTTCCACCTACACTTTTTTGTGATCTGTTGGAGGGGGAAGGCAAAATGGTTTAAGACAGCAAGAGAGTATTGTATGATATTTACAGTAGCAGCCAGAAGAGAAGAGATGAGAGATCCTTTGGCTATGTATAGTGTTAACCATGATTTTCCACCCAGCTGGCTGATTTTTAGAAAGGATGGAAAGAAGGTAAGGCTCTTGTTGTGGAAGGAAGGATTGTGAGTTGGATCTAGAAAGCAGTGAGGTTGTGGGAGGTCAGATTCTGAGGTAAGGTGAGAGTAAAGGATAGCAAATAGATGTAGTGTGTGAGAGAATAGAGTTAACCACTACAGTGATAGAGTTCAGGAAATTTTGAAGTGGGCTAAGATCTGGGAGGGGTGTTGGGAAGTATTTACAGTTGCATGGAACAGCAATTATTTACCATAATATTAGAGCAACAATCATATGACAGAATCTATGAGATCTAGATAACAAGAATAGAGAGTATAGAATTTTGAGTAATGTGCTAATGGGACACAGGTGAGGTGAAGGACAGTACATTAGCAATACACTATAAAAGAGATATCAGGAGAAACATGTCAGGTGATACAATATACCAGCCTAGCAGAGCATACTATACAGAAAAAAGAGGAATACAAAAATACTATTAAAAAAGGATATAAGAATAATAGAAAAATAATAATAATACAAATATGCAATAACTGGCAGGTTCTCTAATAGCAGAGTGAAATTTGTCTCACTGTCGCAGCTGTTGTGATGCCCCTTCTTTGGGTTCAACCCTGGTCTTTTCACAGATCCAGGTTTTTGTCTCACTTGTAAGTATTTAAAAAATAAAAATAAAAACAGCAGATGAAGCAAGGAAGAAGAGATGAAATTGGAGGAAAGAAAGGAGGATGGAATAAAACAAGAAGGCAGGAAAGACAGGAAAAAGAAATTAAAAGAGAATAAAAATAATAAAAATTAAAAAATTAACAATTGTTTAAAAAATAGAATAAAATTTAAAAGTCTCTTGGTTTCAAAGTGGCCAAACCGTTTTTTCTGGTCTTGCTGGCTGCTGCAGGCTGAGGGGTGATTGGTATGGCATTGTCTGGGGAGCTATGGATGGCTCCTGGGCTCTGCGCCCTGGGTGTGGGAATCAGGTCTTTCTGCAGGGTTAGTGCTGTGAACTGGGGTGTGGCGATGTACTCCCATGTGCGAGCGTGCTTTCTTGGCTAACCGCCTCACCCTTCCCAGCACTATGGGGGTGCACAGGGTCCTCCACACAAGCACAACCCTCTGTGCAAACTTGGATCCCTGTCCGGCTGGGTGGCAGGGAGGCCAGCGATTGCTGTAGAATTCCCCAAACAGTGTCTGTCTTTTCACTCTTTCCTCTTGAGAAATTCTTCCTATTCAAGCCTGCCGCTCCACACCTCAGCCTGGCTTCTCCCACAGTCCAACTCTCCAGCCAGGCTGGTGACCATGGGGGTCAGGGCCCGTTGTGCAACCCAACCCCGCTGGTGTCCACAGATTCTGAGGGTGCTCACAGCCCCTGTGTGTTTGCTAGCAACTGGGTTCCTCTCGGTGCCACTCAGACCCTGTTTGACTGGGGAGGGAGCAGTTGTCCCAGCTCTCTCCCAAGGACTCTGTGGCAAACCTGGCAATGGGCGCTGGGCCTGGGGCTGCAACCACCTGACCCCACACTAGTCCTTGGGACCCTACTGTGTTGCAGCACTGCTCTCACCAACTGGTTTTTCGGTTCCACCACAATCCTTGGTCCCCTATTTTTGCATATGCTGAGGTGTGTTGGTTGCTTGCTCTTCCACTTTGTAGATCAGCCAGGATTCTCTCCCCTATGCAGAGGGAAGCCAAATCTGCTCCTTCCTACTCTGACACCATTTTCCTCTGCTCCAGTAGCTAGATCTTGAACTGAGCTAGACATGTATGTACATTTTGAAGCTGAAAGAAGGTATGAATAATTGAATATACTGAAGGACAAAATAATTATATTCACCTAACTGACATATATTTTCAGCATTGTACCACAATAAAAAAAAAAGCCTGTGTTTTCAGCTTATGGGAAACATGGGCAATATAGACATCAAAGAGCAAGAACAAAAAACATGTATAGAGATACACACAGGCTTGGAATTTTGTGTGTGTGTGTGCATATATATGGGTGTGTGTGTTCCTGTGTGTATATATATGTGTATATACACATTTACATATAAAGTCAATGTATTGGAAAGTTGTACATTAATAAAAATTTATTAATAAAAACTGTGTTCCTGTGTGTATATATATGTGTATATACACATTTACATATAAAGTCACTCAATGTATTGGAAAGTTGTACATTAATAAAAACTTTAAATTGTACTAATTACAACAATGACAAATATTGTTTAATTGAAAAATACTTCATTGTTCAAGAATGTGAACCATCATCTCAGCCTTCAGTGAGTTATAATCTTTTTGTTGGGGGAGATCTTCCCTCAATGTTGATGGCTGCTGCCTGAACAGGGTGGTGAGTGTTGAAAGTTAGGATACAATATTGACAAAATCTTAAAGTGTTTATAACCTAATGTGCATATTGCCATTCTAGTTGTTTAATGTTCGAAATTACAGAAAATGTATTTACAGCAATATGACAGTAACCAGAGGGGAGGTGGGAGAGGATAATGGCGGGAAGGAAGGGAGGATTTTCAGGAATAACTATAAAGGACACATGGACAAAACCAAGTGGGGATGGAAGCAAGGGAGGGAGGAGGGGATTGCTGCTGTTGGGGTGGGAAGAGTGGGGGTAAATGTAGACAACTATAGTTGAATAGTAAAGTAATTAAAAAAAAAGAAAAAGAAGTCCTTGTAATACATTGTAAAAAAAAAAGAGAGACTTCGCCCTCTGCAAGGGGAGGGTTTTAGGATATAATACCCTTCTGAGGCTGTACCAAAGTGCTGAGGAGAATCACCACCCAGCATAATATTTGTAACTGGGGACATTTCAGTATGGTCATGATTGTCTGTCAAAGGCCTCAGACTCTCTGAGAAACCTGAAAAATGCAGATTCATGCACCCAACACATAGACCACACAGACCAGAACCTATGAGGCTGGAGTCTGTGGGTTTGCATTTTCAACAAGGGCCAGATACACATCTCATTTTGACCATGTTTATCCTTAATTCTGACTTACTGTCTCCATCATCACTCTCACAATATACCTTCTAATGGGGTGGATTCAGGACAGACAGTCTCTAGCAAAGAAGCAGTCATAAGTGCTCCACCATCCAGACCACTTCTTGTCCTGTGAATTTTCAGATCCAGCATGGCAAGGTCAGACTGGGTGACTGAAACACTGATCCGTCAAGGCCCAAGGTTGGGCATCCAGATTCACCTGAGTTCTGATGGCCACGTGCTAATCTCACTTTTCCACATTGGACATGCCCAAGAGAAGGCTGTCTAGTATACACCTAATTTTGCTACCATACCTAGGATTTATATGGTTCTGATGAGGTCCATCCTTGACCTTCAACAGTGCTCAGAAGTGGGTCCTGAAGTCACACTGTTGTTTGTATCCTAGTCTTGGTGCTTTTGGGCCAGTTACTTGACTCACCTACGTATCAGATGAATGTTATCTGCACCAGTTTTGTTGGTGAGAAGTAGATGTAGTTAAAACAGTGCCTGTCAAACAAGGAATTAAGGATGATTATTGGCCCTAGTGGAGGAAACATCCCTCTCGCCTGGGATATTCTGAGTCATCTTCATTATCTTCATTTATCACTTGAGAAGTAAAGCCTGTGTGCTTGATTTTTACAGAGCCTGGCTCTGCTCCTACAAGTGTCTGTCCATGGTCATGCAGACTGGGCTTAATCCCACGCTCCTTCTACCCCATTTCCAAGTGTCACCACGACTTCAAGTCGTCAACTGTTTTCCCTCCAGTGTCACTTGTGCCTCTAAGGCCGCAGCTCCACCCACTGCATTGTTTGTTCACAGGTTCCTCAAGACCCTAGCTCCCTGGGTGTTCTCAGCAGCAGTGACTGCACTTCCGGAAAGATGGCCACTCCCACGAGGGCCCCGCAGTCAAAGCCCTCAGGTTCCGCCATCTTTCCGTTTCCCCAGAATCTGGGTAGAACACGACCTGCTCCACGTTGTCCTTGGGGAGGATCCGGCCTCTGAAAACTCAGCACAATGTTGTTGACCAAGGGGGAGACTGCCACGTGTCCCAAAGGTGATTTTGATTTCTGTTGGCTGTACTGAAAGGCCGAGGCACTTTTGGCGGTTCGCGTCTGGGTCCGAGGAGGTGGGCGTGGGCACGTAATGTCCTAGAGCCACACCCACAGACAGAACTTGCGGGGTCCAGAAGTGCCCCTGGTGACAGCCAGCGAGGCGATTTGGGGGCCAGGGCACCGCGAGGGAAGTTAGTTTGGAAGACAGTTGGACCTTTGGCAGCTGCCAGGAGTCCTGAGAGGCCCAGCAGCAGGTGGGTCGGCGCCTGCGCGGGTCTGTACACTGGGGGCCTGTGAGGGGAGAGAAGGGCCGTTCTGGGGACTTTGGGTTTGGCCACTGCGGAGTTTGGCTTGGTGATCCGCCTTGGCCTTGTGGATAAAGGATATAAAGACAGTAACGACTGAGGTTCCAACTGTTGGTGTTTGTTGTTGGGTGGGTGATGCTGTGTGGCTCAGTTTTTAAGAACCAGGGTGGTAGGTGTGAGTCAGTGAACGTGGTGTCTTGGCCAGAATTCAGGTTTACTGGGAGCTGGGATGCTTGATGCTGGAGGGGGGGGTGAGGCAAGACAGAATGAATGAATGGAAGTTTCTGGTTTGGATTTCAGATTTAACTTGGAGTCACGTTTTTTATTTTATTATTATTTTTATTTGTCAGGAAGGTGAGTGTATGTCTGTGGAGAAACATGAGTCTAGAGCTTTGGAGACCTAGGGACCCTGGGCAGTAAGTAGGTTGAAGCTCAGATGTTAATGCTGGGAACAAACTAGTAGATACCTACATCCAGCTGATCTATTTTTTCCTTTTCATTGAATTTATTGGGGTGACCCTGGTTAACAAAATTATACAAGTTTCAGGTGCACAATTCCAGAGCTCATGTAGGTTCTTCCACCCACCTCCAGGTTTTGTTGTGTTTCTTTTTCAAATGGTTGTAGGGCTTCTCCCAGCCGCTTTGAAGGGAGATTTGAGGCAGACTGCTTTTGAGAACTAACCCAGGGTTGTGTTGGTCAGTAATGAATATTGGTTCTGGAGAAATGAAGGGCCTTTCCTTCTGCACTGGATGGGGGTCAGGCCTGCCTCAATTTCTTCCTATGTTACCTTTGCCCTCCTGCTCATCTTCCTGGTGGTCCTAAAATCTAACTGTCCCTGCCCCAGAGGAGGGGGCTAGGCTAGAAAGGGTAGTGGATAGGGAGCCTGGGAGAATTAGAGAGCCAGGTGTTGGTCCATGATGCACAGAAGAGGTGGTGGCCAACCTGGGGTTAATTTCTGTCAGTGATGACTACAGAGAGAACCATGCTTTCCAGGGCAACAACAGTTGCCCCAAACAGCCACTTCCTTTGGATGGACCAAGCACCCTGTCAGAGCACTTGGCAGGCAGCTGGTTGCGGTTTCCCAGCATTTTTTGTTACAAGGTGGTCTCTGTGTTCCACTAAGCTATGTGCATTTTTCACTAGCATGAGAGCTCCACATTGATCATTTTGTTGTAAGGTTCCAGCTTCAGGGCTGCACTTGGTAATTCACAATGGGACTTACAGACATCTGGCAAAACTCCAGCATTGTCTGACCTCCATCCAACCCATTTATACTTCAGTATTATACTCATCACCTCTGCCATTTTACTTTTTTGACATCCAACCCTCCATGACCATATTCTAGGGACCTCAGTCTAACCCTCCTCAGGTTTTGTTACATCTGCAAAGTTCATCTTCTGTGGCCTTGTTCCTCTTGCCTTACTATGCCCCACTCCAGTATCTTATCCCATGCTATGTGTCTTCTGTGCCCTAGCCCTCAACTTTCAGGCGTCATCAACACCCCTGGAACCCAAACCTCATGCTGCAGTCATGACATTCAATTATATAATTTTACATCCTTGTTCCTTGGCTCCTGGCCTCACTCACACCCACTGGCCTCTTCAGCTCTCTAGCTGTCCTGTACCATTTTACCTTCTTGCCCATGTCTGTTCTATTCAATAGTTCCATCTTTGTTTTCAACTGTCTACCTGACTTGGAACATTATATTCTACCAATATCTGATTTCCATTCAAGATGGAGGTGTAGGTAAACTTGCTTTGCCTTTTCATGCAGCCACAGAAAGAATTACATCCAGACCTCAAAACTAGTAACATCCAGAACTGTCAGAAAATCAAAGTGTATGGAAGTCTGACAACCAAGGATTTAAAGAAGCCACATTCATCCAGATGGGTAGGAGTGGCAGAGTCATGAAGATGGGTGGAGAGGTGATGGTGGCACTGGCAGAATGGATGGGAAGTATACCCTGGGAGCAGGTGATACCAGCCCCAGGCCATACCACACAGCCCAGGGTTCCATCATTGGGAAGATAGATCAGCATTACCTTTGGTTGTAAAAACCTGTGGGGGTTGGGGTGGCAGAAGTCACTGACAGATTTTCACTGCTTGAAGTGCCAGCATGGTCTTAGAACATGCATAAGGCCACCCACTGCAGGATTCACCACTGTGGCAGGAGCTGGAAGGGTGCCAGTCACACATGGGAAGGGGATGAAGTGACTAGAAACAGGGCAAGTGCTGGCTGGAAGCCAGGTGGCAGCATTGTCCACTCTCAGAGCCTTCCCCACACAGACACAAAGTGGTGAAGTGGGTTCCCTGCCCTGGTAATTACCTAAGGCTTCATCCCACAGAATTTGCAGGTGCTTTTTCTGCATAGGCCATGCTACTAAGACAAAGTAAAAGCAGCTCTACCTACACAGAAACAAACACAGGGAGGCTGCTAAATTGAGGAGAAAAAGAAACATAGCTCAAAGGAAAGAACAGAACAAAACCCCAGAAAAAGAACTAAGCAAAACTGATATAGCCAACCTATCAGATGCAGAGTTCAAAACACTGGTTATCAGGGTGCTCAGAGAACTCCTTGAGTACAGCAAAAGAAAATAAAGGTTACAAATAAAGTTTACACTAAGTGAGATAAAGAATAATCCATAGGAAACCAACAAAAAGGGGAAAGACACTAAGATTCAACCAACAATTTGGAACATTGTTGGGGGCTGCCCTGCCTGGTCTCAGGAAGCTGTAACCCCCTGTGACTTAGGCTGAGTGAGAGACCTCCGGACCAGGAGCCACTAAGGAGACAAAACTTATTCCCCTGGCATGAACGCTACCTGTTCTGTGCCTGGCCTTTAATGCTTGATCAATTAGCCAATGACAGGTAACAATTCTCTAGGATAGAGATTGGACCTAAGACAGGCTTTGATCACGTAAAGGCCTCTGGAATGAGACTCGCGAGGCTGTGGAAATGAAGGGGCTGTGGAAAGGAAGGGGTGATTGACATCAACCCCTGCCCCCTCTAAGCCTGAGTCTTTGTACTTAGATGTGAGAAATCCAAGTCTCCTGGCTGCCTCTGTCTCCTGCCCTTCTCAGGGCTAAGCAAATAGCCAAAGGGGCAGCTCAGACCGGAGACAGCGGACCCCCAGGGTAATCGAGCCTGGGACATAGAATATGCAGATCCTGTGAGATTTGTTTGCTGGAGGATGTTATTAACTTAGAATTTGAAGGCACAGACAGGAAACCAAAACTAGCCCTTTGAGCCATGTGGTCCTTTCATATGATAAAACTCCAATCTGTGCCCGGAATCACAGCAGGAACTCTGTTAGCATCTTTGTAAGTTACCTGTTCCCTTTGATCCTTTCTGCCAGACTGTGAATCCACAAACTGAGTCTACTTTCTCAATAAAAACCTACTGGGGTAAAGGAACAGTGTGCTCCCCACCAGAGGAGGTGGCCATGTTCTCTATATCCCCACAGAATCATGGAAGAATTCTGTGTATTATGCGTGTTTAATGAACATCTGCAGCCGAGATGAATACTGCGGGATGGCCAGAATGGTATTCTTTCACAGCACATGACAAAGAGATAAACATTCAAGCAGAACAAAAGGAAGAAACAAGAATTTTTAAAAAATGAGGAGAGGCTCAGGAACTTCTGGGATACCTCCAAACATTCCAGCCTCCGAATCATAGGGTTTCCAAAAAGAGAAGAGGAAGAGCAAGAAATTGAAAACTTATTTGAAAAAAATAATGAAAGAAAACTTCCCTAGTTTGGTTAAGGAAATAGACATACAAGTCCAGGAAGCACAGAGAGTCCCAAACAAGTTGGACACAATGAAGACCCCTCCAACATACATCATAATTAAAATGCCAAAGGTTAAAGATAAAGAGAGAAACTTAAAAGCAGCAAGAGAATGGCAGATAGTGACCTACAAAGGAGTTTCCATAAGTACGCACACACTGAAACTCCCAAACTCCCAGTTTTCTAGCATCCTTCTTGGTATAAGGTGGCAATACTCAGAGCACATTTTAAGTGCTGTGCATCATAATAGGTATTTCCCCAGTGATTGTTGCAGGTTCAAAGGTCTATAAAGAATAGGGAGATTTCCATCCTTTTTCAGGCATTCAGAAGTCTGAAGTTATACAAGTCTTCTGTAACAGATCATGTTATTGAGGTATACACATGTATACATATGTAAGAGAGTAATTGTAAGTTTAGATGAGTGTGTGTACTTAGAGGATTTATATATGTGAGTGTAAACTTTCATGTGTTCAGTGTGTGCATTAATGTCAGCATATGTTTGTGTATATGTATAAGTAATTAAATGTGTGACTATACTACAGTGAAAGTGCATGCATGTGTGTATTTGCATCTGTGTGAATGACTCTGCATGTGTGAGTGTGTGTAGGATGGGTTATCCATGATAACAACTCTAAAAAGTGACTTGACAATGTGGGTATCAATAGTGAACTTGGATCAAAAAATTGATTTGTGTGTAGAAAAATCTAGATAATTAAATTTACCTTGTAATTTATATGTTTCTTTTTTCTTTTTTTGGCCTGTGAGAAATATATTTCTTAATTCAAAAAGCAAGGAGTTTCTTACTGAAAATTTTGCAAAAAGGTAAGTTTAGAGAAAGATGTTTAACATTCAATGGTGTTGAATTAAGTAAGTGGCATTGGAAGAATCTACCTGTTAAACTGTGTGATCCTGGTGCCTTGTATGAGAGGGATTATTAGAATGTTCTGTCTTCTGTGGATAATGTTCTGCCTCTGCTTTTGATACTATTGGGGATCCCTAGGGAGTAACGTGTATTTTGTAACAAAAATTTTCTATAAGTCGACACTGCCTTTGAGCCACTCAGTAGAGCAGTATCTAATGTGTATTATTCACACTGTGTTTTTCCTGTTACTGTCCCTCTTTTTAAATCTTCCTCAGATATTTTGACCATTGATTCCTTTGCTCCATACATCAACAATGGTATACTTCATTTGTAAGATTAGGAAACAATTCACTTTGGATAGAACCTCTTGATGGAGCAGAAGGTCCTGTGAGACACCAGATTCACCCCTGTCCCTCAGGGGTCCGATATCAGCACTCCCTTCTGTCTATCCTCCATGGGAGACTGTCTGCACCAGGGATCGTGGAAAGAAAGAACCTCTCACAAACACCTCAGTAGTCTCCTAAGAGATGCTGGCTGGGAACTTAGAGTTGTTCTTGGTAATTAGCAAGTAGAAAGAAAGTTTTAGAAATACTCTCAGCTCCCAAGCCTGTCAGTGCCAATGCTGCTACTGGTGAAGTGATAATTACAGTTCAGAAGGGAGGTGAGATCACTGAATCGCAACTCATATCTCAGGGTCTGGCTGCCTGCCCCAGGTACTGACAGTGCTAACCTCACGATGAGTCCAGAGTTCGGGCAGCAGCAGAAGTCAGTGGCTTTTATCTTTATTAATCTGAGAGTTAGAGACTGTAAGGAAAACTGTTGATTATATATCAACAGTTTGGGTAAGTGATCATAGTGGACAAAGGGGATCTTCTGAGAGTTAACTTGGTCTAGCCCCAAAGCCACAACAAAGGGTGAGGAATTCTGAGGCTTGAGCTGAGCTGATAAAGAGATGTGCATCCTAGACCTGTTCCTGTTTCCAATGCTTCCTGATGTGATGTAGTGTGGACTCACTCACAGTTAATAGTTGTGTTTTATCCAGTGATCAGGAATCCTACTTTTTAATGTGCTTAAAGGCTGCAGATTTCAAATCAATTTCTGACCAGCAGAATTTACAGGCATCAAAGAAATAATTTGCACACTTGTAGAGGGGCATTGTAATATCTCCATGATTTTTCATCTATAGGAATAATCTGACTGCAGAAAGTGTGTCTGAGAGCATTTGCTGAAGCACACGTTTTCTTTAACTCAGGGTGTATATTGGGCTTAATAGGTTTAATCATAGGTGTCTTTATTGATTATGAAGAGACTATTGCCTCTTAAAGTTAGGGAGGCAGCATTTAAGAAAAATATAACTTCATAAAATTTAGTCATCACCTTCAGGCTCAGATATATCTTGCAATATTTCCACTTTTAAAAGTATAATACCAATGCAGAAAAAGTGTGTTGTTTTTATAATATACAGTGTTATATATTACCATTCATTTTGCATGTCTTATATTTTAATATTTTAACACAAATATAACATTACTTGTAATTATTTAACTTAACCCACATCTTAATAAATATGTATATGATCTAAAATTACCTTAATTTTATTGTGCCGTATACTGTTTATTAGACATCAGATTTTGCTGTCCCATAGTTTTGGTTACTCATGTCATTGTACTTTTTTCCTGGAATATAAACTAATGACCGTTTCTGTGTCCTTCCTAATATTTAGCTGGCCTCATGAGCTTGTAAGGGATAAAGAAGTGATTTCATGTGTGGCCTTGATAGCAATGACTCATATTTTGAAAGTGTTCTTTAATGGTTACACATTCATCCCTTGGAAGCCACTAGATGGCGGAAAAACAAAATTTTAAGTCAGTATTTCGGGGGAACTGTTGGGAAGTAGTAAATATTGGAGTTCAGCTAATGTGCTGTGTGTGGCTTATGCCTAACTTTCCCATGCAGGGTTCTCTCTAGGTCAGAAGAAGATATCATCGGTCACTGAGAACAGACAGCATGTCCATCAGGAATTTGGCAATAGGAGTGGTCTACTTTCTACAGACTGTAACTGGAGTCGTGGGGAATTCCTCTCTTCTTTACCATTATCTCTTCCTTTACTTCACTGGGTACAGGCTGAAGCCCACAGATCTGATTGTCAACAACCTGATTGTGGCCAACTTTTCAGTTCTGTTTTTTAGTGGGTTCCCCTATAGCATGTCATCTTTTGGGTGGTATAATGTTTATAGTGATATTGGATGCAGATTTTTTTACTATTTGCGTGCAGTGGGCAGGGGTGTGTCCATTGGCACCACCTGCCTCTTGAGCTTCTTTCAGGCCATCATCGTCAGCCCCATGAACTCCAGGTGGGCAGAATTTAAACATAAAGCTCCAAAATACATTGTCCCTACAATTTTTCTGTATTGGATCCTGCAAATGTTGATCAATGTAGTTTATCCTGTGTTTCTGTCTAGCAAATCGAGCAACAGAAACATCACAAATAAAAAACATTTCAGACACTGTTCCTCTGTTCGTCATGATGAAACCAGAAACTTACTATATGCAGCCTTGATAGCATCCCCTGATGTTGTATGTTTCATGCTCATGCTCTGGGCCAGCAGTTCCATGGTCTTCATCCTGCACAGACACAAGCAGAGGGTCCAACACATTCACAGGACCTCCATCTCTTTCCGATCCTCCCCTGAGTCCAGAGCTACCAAAACCGTTCTTCTCCTGGTGAGCACCTTTGTCTTTTTTAACACCCTTTCCTCCATCTTTCATATTATTTTAAGTATTTTTAATAATCCCAACTGGTTCATCTTGAACACCAGTTCAGTACTCTCTCTGAGTTTCCCAACTGTCAGTCCCTTTCTGATCATGAGCCGTGACTCCAATGTCTCCAGATTCAGCTTCACCTGGAAAAGGAATGCAAAATTCTCTCATCTTAGGAGAAATAGGTAAATTGTATGTATGTGCACAGTGTTCATTTGGTAATTCACTCATCCTCCTCAGCATCCTAAGTACCATTAGGAGTGCCTTACAAGGGACTGGTACATAGGACATGGTTAGCATCTTCAAAGTCAACAATGTTACAATAGTAAATGTAATAATGACATATTATATAACTGCCTTGTAAATACTTCTTTGATTGAAGTTTCCTCATGTTTGCCATGGAGGAGTTCAGAATGGATGCAATATAAACATCAGGACCTGAAACATCTGGATATTCTGGAGAAGTCTTCAAGTATGTAAATTCAATCTATCCCAGTACATGTCCAGAAATGTACAAGTCATGGAATTGTAAGAAAAGTTAAATAAATGAGGGTGAAGATCAGCATGTGGCAAGTCACTACTGAAGCTGAAGACACTAGTGCTGGAGGGAATTTCAGTCTGTGAGGAAAGCCTGTGGCAGCCTGTTCTGACCTTGTACATGACACCCCTGGAGAGGCAGTGGTCCATTTATTTGAAATACAATGTTATGAAGGGTGCTAGCCACGTTCAACAAATTTGAGGCAGAAATGGACAGATTTAACTAGAGTGGGGCAATGACAACATCAAATTATATTTTATTTATTTTTAAAAAGATTTTAGTTATTTATTTTTAGAGTGAGGGGAAGGGAAGGAGAAAGAGAGGGAGAGAAACATCAATATGTGGTTGCCTCGCACATGCCCACAACCCAGGCATGTGCCCTGACTGGGAATTGAACCAGTGACCTTTGGTTCACAGGCCCACGATCAATCCACTGAGCTATACCAACCAGGATAAAATTATATTGTAGCTGATTTTTTAACCACATCAGGTGAGTGTGACCATTTTAAAGATGTGAATTGAATGGAATTGTGACCCACAGAAGGTAGGTATTTCTTTTGTGAAAAGGATTTGCGAATATTGGCAGAAGAGAGTCTGTAGGTGCATACTCTTATCTCTCTAATGACACTAGTTCATCACAGGGACTTCCAATATCTGGAGCGCTATAGCCATGTCCATTTGAAAGGAAAGTCAGGAATCCATTCTGTGTATGTGGAGTCTGTGACTTCTTCATTTTTAAGGAGCAAAGTAAATATTTTCTCAATTTCTTAAGAAATTTTATATACCTTTCTCTGTATTTACATTGTGAAGCTGTTGCACACTTGTAGATTCAGCAGTTTGTGAAAGAAAAGAATGATTTTGATCTTATTCTTATGTATGTTGAGCCTTGTACTGCCAAGGAAACCCATATTTTTAGCACATATGAAACCCTTAATTATGCCAAAAATAAATAATAGAGAATGGGGAAAACCATAGATACACCTATGTACAATTGTTTGTGAAAGCATAGACAAACATACATGTTTGTGTGTGATCTGTGCATATGTATGTTATACACATATACAGCCAGTTGTGTTTATTATTCCTTAATCAATATATTGGAAAGTTATAAAGTTTATAAAGTTTACATTATAAAGTTATAAAGTTTACATTATAAAGTTATCAAGTTTACATTATAAAAATTTAAAATAGTACTAATATAATAATGACAGATTTAAAGTGTGTTATCAGATATGTATATTGGAGTGCTTTTCTCTGTTAAAATTCAATAAAAATGGTTTTGAATTTTATTGTCTGGTTGCATCTCTTGAAAAAACAAATATCGTAAACATTTGTTTGTATTTGAAACAGAGATTAGTCTACCTAAGTTTAATATAAAAATTAATACATTTGGGTGTCAATAGTTTATTCACTTTAACTTTATTTACATTAACTTTATATGTTAAATTTTTTCTACTAATTTTTGCAATATAATTCTAAGTTATTATATATTATAATTGTCTTATAATTATACATTTTTAATAAGCAAAGTTGATCTTTTTAAAAAAGATTTTATTTATTTATTTTTAGAGAGGGGAAGGGAGGGAGACAGAGAGAGAGAAATATCAGTTTGTGGTTGCCTCTCACATGGCCCCCACAGGGGATCTGGCTTGGGACCAGGCATGTGCCCTGATTGGGAATCGAACTGCCGACCCTATGGTTCACAGCCCGTGCTCAATCCACTGAACAACACCAGCCAGGGCTAATTATACATTTTAATTGACTTATTGCCTTGAATGTTTGCTTAGTGATTATTTGTTAGTTTCTACCTAATAATTTCAGCATATGCTTAAAAGCTAATCATACTGTCATTTTATTTAATACTGTTAAACTCCAACTTTACAGTATAAGGACATTATAACACACCCCTGTACTCAGTACCTGGATCAAGAAATAGAATGTTGTCAGACCATCAGAAGACTCCTGTGTTCCTTCTGTGTCACTCTTCCTCAGGTTAAGCACAGTTCTGACGTCTCACAGCATAAGTTACTGGGCCCTATTTTGCAATTTATATGGGAAATCATATCATATTAACTCTTTATGTTTTGTGTTTCTCATTCCTTAAGTTTTTGGTGAATTTATTGTTGTGTGTTGGTATTGGTCATTCAATAGCCTTGCTGTGTAGGATTCTATTGTGTGACTATAAAACACTTAATTTAATCATTTCCTCTTCTTTGGCATATGGGTGGTTTTCAGACTGGGAATGTTAGGAAAATTCCTGTGTATAAATATAGACAATTTCCTATGACATACACATTTCCTTTGACAATGCATGTGGGAGAGGAATTGTTGGACTTTAAGTCTTAGAAATAGTGTCAAAGAGGTTTGGAAAACTTTTGAAGCAGCTGCCACTCCCACCAGCAGTGGGATTTCTGAGTTTGTCAACATTATTGTCATCTGTCTTAGTTTAGTTTTCTTTTTCATTTTTATGTTAGACTTATGATTGGTGTATGTTGGAGACATGTAATAAGTTACTTACATTTCTTCATTAGTATAAAATCTGAGGATATTTTCACATGTATTAGACAAAAGACAATCACATTTAAAAATCTTTCTTTTTCAATTGTGTTGTCTTTTTCCATTGATTTGTAATAATTTTATGTATCTGCTGGACATGATTTCTTTCTTGGTTGTCTCTCTTCCTTGCAGGATGTGCGTGCGTGCGTGCGTGCGTGCGTGCGTGCGTGTGTGTGTGATGAGCAGCATCTCTTCATTTTAACATGACTTAGTATATTTTCTTAGATAATGTTATTCTGTTTAAGAAATATTTTTTCTATTATAACACTAGAGGGATATACTCTTATCATTTCTGTTTCAAAACATCATACAGCTTTAAGATTCAGATCGGCAATCCACCCAGGATTGATGTGGTATATGTGTGGATGGCGAATTGTATGTTTTTTTAAGTATATTTTATTGATTATGCTGTTACAGTTATCCCAATTTTCCTCTTATGCCCCCCTCCACTTGTACCCCTTTCTTCCAGCAACCCCTCACTTAGTTCCTATCCATGTGCCTTTGTATAAGTGCTTTGGCTTCTTCCTTTCCTATACTATTCTTAACATCCCCCTGTGTATTTTGTTTCTACCAATTATACTTCTCAACCCTGCACCATTTCCCTCATTCTCCCCCTGCTCCCTCCCAGCTGATAACTCTCAAATGATCTCCATTTCTATGATTGTGTTCCTGTTCTAGTTGTTTGCTTAGTTTGTTTTAGTTTTTGTTTTTTAGATTCAGTTGTTTATACTTGTGAGTTTGTTGTCATTTTAATATTCATGTAGTAGTTTTGATCTTCTTTTTCTTACACAAGTCCCTTTAAAAGTTCATGTAATAATGGCTTGGTGATGATGAACTCCTTTCACTTTACCTTGTCTGAGAAGCACATTCTCTGCCCTTCCATTCTAAATGATAGCTTTGCTGAATAGAGTAATCTAGGTTGTAGGTCTTTGCTTTTCATCACTTTGAATACTTCTTCCCAGCCCCTTCTTGCCTGCAGTTTCTTTTAAGAACTCAGCAGGTAAATATAAAGAGTTTCTCTCTTTATATTTAACCTTTGGCATTTTAATTACAATGTGTCTTGGTGTCGTCCTGTTTGGGTCCTTATTTGGGACTCTCTGCTTCCTGGACTTGTATACCTATTTCTTTCACCAAATTGGGGGGGTTTCTTTCATTATTTTTCAAATAAGATTTCAATTTCTTGCTATTCCTCCTCTCCTTCTGGAACCCCTGTGATCCAGTTGTTGGTATGCTTAAACTTGTCCCAGACGTTCCTAAGCCTCTCCTTGTTTTGTTGTTTTTTAATTGAATTCTTGTTTCTTCTTTTTGTTCTGGTTGAATGTTTATTTCTTCCTTTTGTTCCAAATCCTTGATTTGAACCCTGGTTTCCTTCCCTTCACTGTTGGTTCCCTGTATGGCTTTCTTTATTCCACTTTGTGTAACCTTCATTTCTTCCTTTATTTTCTTGCCATGCTCAATAAGTTCTCTAAACATCCTTTATCACCAATGTTTTGAACTCTGGATCTGATAGGTTGGCTATCTTCATTTCATTTCATTTCATTTCATTTCATTTCATTTCATTTCATTTCATTTCATTCTTTCTCTGGGCTTTTGTTCTGTTCTTTCATTTCAGTCATATTGCCTCCTCAATTTGGCAATCTCCCTGTTTCTGTATATTAGGTAAAGCTGCTTTTACTCCTTGTTTTAGTAGCATGGCTTATGTAGAAAAGTCACCTGTAAATTGTATGGGGCAGAGTCTTAGATCATTACTGGGGTAGGGCAACCTGCTTCCCCTCTCCGTGGCTGCTTTGGCTGGGAGTGGAGTGGGGACCCTGCCATTGCTTGGCCTCCAGAGGTATGGCCATTGCTTGCCTTGTTTCCAGTCACTTCACCCACTTCCCATATGCAATTAGCACCCCTTCAGTTGCTTCCCTGGGGTTGCGTATGTTCTGAGTCTATGTGGGCCCTTTAAGAGTAAAAATCCAGCAGTTTCTTCCACTGCCCCAACCCCCACTGGTTTTTACAGCCAGAGGTAATAGGGGTTTATGTTCTTAGTGCTGGAACCCTGGGCTGTGCAGTTTGGCCTGGGGCTGGGATCACTTGCTCCCAGGGCATCCCTTCTGACTTTTATTCACCACACATGAATGTGGGATCATCTGCTTTGCTGCTGCTGTGCCTCACTGTCTCTCCTCCTAGTCTGGTTGAATGTGCCTTCATTGTCAGGCTTCCATATAGCTCAATTTTCTGATGGTTCTGGGTATTATTTGTCTTTGAGATCTGGTTTTTATTCTTTCTATGGTTATTTAAGGAGGTGAAGAGTGTCTGCCTACCCTTCATCTTGCCTGGAAGTGTATGATTTTCTCACAAGCTAAGAAATTGTCATTCATTCAGACACTGGGATGTATTTTTTCTCTTCTGTTGCACTAACTCTCATTCCTCACCCAGGTTAATGCCACCTCCCTTTTGTATCTGTCTTTTCTTTGATGTCTCCTGGTAAATCTATGTCCTTCCTGCCTTCTTCAGTTTTTAATAATTCCCTAGCACCATTCAGCCAATGACAATTTTGGTGTGAGAAATATTCATTAGATTTTTTTACTCAATATTTCTAAGGGTAAAAGTCCATTGTATTAGGAAATATTTATTTGTGATTTTCTCAGATTATTTTCACCTATTGTGTCAGCTTCTATTCTGTACTATTTTGCAAGGATTTTTGATTAATAACTTTGGAAGATTGCAATAATGTCTTTCTTGGAGAGGAGGCAGAAAAATTTCCTGACTTTTACAATAAATTTAATGCCTACCTTCAACATCATGTTTGGATGTATGTACTTAGAGGCCACATAAAAAGATTGGAGAAGAGGAGGGAGTTTCAGGGGAAAAGGGGAAGGGTTTACAGGAACAAAGTTAAAAGACACATGGTCAAAAACTAGGGGGAGGGTGGTAATGGGAGGGAAGTTGGGAGGGAGGGGTGGACGGGCTGGATTGGGAGTAAAGGGGAGAAAACTGTACTTGAACAATGATTAAAATAAAACAAAAGATTGGAGTTTATTAAGCTCAGTGTTCTCCAGCTGTGTTGCAAACCTGCTGTGTGTGCAGCATCAACCTGGACCTCTTTGCATCACCTTGTGGGGCATGTTGAAGCAGTGTAACCAGATGTGAACATGAAACTCTTGCTCCCTGTTGTGCCATGAAAATAATGTCTCTGTCTCAGTCCCAAGAGTCTCATGTCTTCTTCAGCATCCTTGGAATTGGCAGCCTTACTTGTTTATTTGTAAATGGAGAAAAATTTACATGTTTTACATATTTTATAGTCTTGGCAATGAGGGTGGACAGTGTCTGAGCCCTCCATGAATAAATAGCCTGATTATTCACCTTGACAGAGTAATGCTGATTTGGTGAGGTAAATGAGGCCCATGTTATTCTGATAAGTCTGCTATAACACAACTCTCCAGAGTGCTTGATAAACAACAATTTCTGTCTCACAGTTCTGGGGGCCAGAAGTCTGAGGTCAGGATGCAGCATGGTCAGGTGAGGGTCCTCACCTGAATGGGAAACTTCTCCTTTTTATGTTCACAAGGCTCCACCTCCTAATACCATCACCCTGGGCAGTGGGTTTCCATATATGAGTTTTGAGGGAATACACAGACCTTAATGGGATTCCTTGGGTAAAGGCAGCATCCTATTGTTCTACATTGGAATATAATAGGAAATATGTGTGACATGCCTATGCATCCCCATCCCCTAAGTTTCAGAGGGGATTATTCTGGTCAGGTGAAGTCAGTAGACAAATGTTAGCAGGAAAAACTACCCTGTCTCTTGCCACTAGAAGCTAAATGAGTGTTTAGATCAAGTACCACTAACTTCTGATATACACCATTTTCACTGTATTAATGACATGCTGTTTGTTAAAGGCCCTAGTCTCCACAGCCCTGTGCAAGGTGTCATCACCTCTCTGCCATTGAAAGTGGCTGATACAACCTGACCATATCTGGAGACATATTTTCCAGTGGCAGTTGACTGGAATTCTGGGGCAGATGTACTGAGCTCAGTGAAGGAACATCTTTTGCCACTTTTTCATGCCACGGAGTCCTTTGATTAGGGTGTCACAACCCTACATCCACCAGTCTGGGCTCTAGTCTAAAAACTCTGAGGAAGAATCCACATCCAGGATTTTAAAAATTCAGGCAGAATTTATTTTCTTCTTATAATTTCTTTGTGTGCCCACCCATATCCCATATTCAAAGACAAATAACATGAAATTCCTGTCATGATTCAGATCTGTCCTCTTCTATAGTATCTAATTGTCTTTTTTTCCCCTGTTCTTATAATATGTGGGATCCACCAAATCATTGAGGACAATCTGCCCATTTGAAGTGCAGCTGATTAGTAACATTAATTTTAACTGCAAAAGTCCTATACCATGTAACATAACATGACCACCAAACTTAAGTCACACTCGTGGTTGGAAATTGGCCTACAGTATTATGAGAACAGTAAATCTGTTGCAATGAAAAATATTTTTATTCTATAAAACTATAACCACAGTTTAATTCGTGTGATGATTTTTATATAAAAAGACCAAGGGGCACTATGTGCTTAAAATTTTTAGTTGTCTTATTATGTTTTCTTTGCTAAAGTTTACCAATCTAAGAACAGAAGAGCACACCAAGGTAAAAATTAAGTGTGATATCAGAAATTCCACAATAAAAGATGATGTTTTCATCACGTCACCTTTGGGACATAAAAATCCTTTTGGTACTATAGTGTTTCAGTACATAATCAAACCTTTGAAAGGCATGGACTGGTACCATTTTCCAACTCTGAACACTGGATGGTAGTCAACAGTCTCTCCTGTCAGACCCTCTGTGTTTGATCCTGTGCACAGTACCCTGAAAGAAAAGGAAAAATACTGCTGAGTGTTGTTCAAGCCAAGTTGTATCAGCTGTTCTTTACTGTTGATTCAATTTTTTAAACAATTTGTTGATTTTTACAGAAAAAGAAGAAAGAGGGGAGGGAGAGAGGGAAGGAGAGTGATAGAGAGTAAGAAAGAATGATGTATTGTTTTACTCATTTATGCATTCATTGGTTGACCAAGATCAAACCTGCAACCTTGGTGTATCAAGATGGCACTCTAACCAACTGAGCTACCCACACAGTGCATACTGTCTATTCACTTTAAAAGGTATATACTGGCATGTTATCTGAGCATGATTTTTAAAACCATAGGAAATGAAACACATTATTAAACAGGTGTATGTACCTCTATGTTCACTGAAGCATTATTTACAATAGCCAAATATGGTAACAACCTAAGTGTCTCAAAACATTAATAGGTCGCCCTTGCGGGTATGGCTCGGTGGATTGAGCACAGGCTGCGAACCAGGCATCACAGGTTCGATTCCCAGTTGGGGCACATGCCTGGGTTGCAGGCCATGTCCCCCAGCAACTGCACATTGATGTTTCTCTCTCTCTCTCTCTTTCTTCTTCCCTTCCCTCTCTAAAAATAAATAAATAAAATCTTAAAAAAACATTAATAGGTAAAGAAGATGTGAGATATATAATGGATTATTTTTCACTCATGAAAAAGAAGGAAATTCTGCCATTGGTAACATCATGGGTGGACCTTGATTGAGGTTATTGTGCTAACTGCAATAAGTCGGATAGAGAAGGACAGATCCTGTCTGATGTCACTTACATATGGAATCTGAAATAGCCAGATCATAAAAATAGCAAGTAAAATGCTGGTTATCAGAGGAATGGAGTTTGCAGAATAAAACATATTGTTTAACTTGCAACTTCTAGACAAATAGGTTCTGGAGTTTTAATGCACACTATACTGAATATTGACACCAATATTATCATCATCAAACTTGCTAAGGGTCTACATTCTAATTCCAACTACAAAAAACAATACTATGTCGTTTGATAGCAGGGTTATCACTGCAATGGTAATCATATTACAATTTTTAAATGTGTCAAATCAACATTTTGTACACCTTAAATTTATGCAACAAATCAAATATATTTCAATTAAAAATTGACCATGCATGACTGTTATTATTTCTTCATAAATGAGATAGATTAATGGGGGATTCTGTCCATGGCCTCCAGTGTGCTCTCTGCCACCTCCATCACCCCAGTCCCGTCCACCTCAATTTTTGTTGATACATCCTCATCTGTTCACTCTCTGACCTTCAGACATCTACTAAAATTCTACCTGCTCTCTGATGTTCAGCCAACCTTTTAAAATTTCAATATTGCACTCTACACCTTTGCCTTGTGACCTTTTTCACATCCAACCCTCCTTGACCACTATTCCAAGGACCTCAGTCTAACCCTACTCAACTTTTGTCACCTCTGCAAAGTTCATTGTCCATGGCCTTCTTCCTCTTGCCTTCTACCTATGCCCCATTCCAATATCTCATCCCATGGCCTGTGTCTTCTATGCCCCATCCCTCAGCTTTCAGACATCATTAAGGCCCCAGGAGCACAAACCACACCCTGCACCCATTACATCCAGTTCTATAATCTCACACTCCTACTCCTGGGCTCACTCATGCCCACTGTGCCCTTCAGTTCCCTCATTGTGTTGTGCCCATTTTGCCTTCTTAGCCATGCCTGTTATCATTCCCAGTTCTACCTCCTTTTCCAACACTCTATCTGACTTGGACTGTTATCTTCTACTAAGAACTGCTTACCCCATCTGAATTCCCTCTTTCCACACTATGATTTTTAAAGATTTTCTTTACTTATTCTTAGAGAGGGGGAAGGGAGGGAGAAAGAGAGGGAAGGAAACATTGGTCCATTGCTTCTCAAACTCCCCTAATTGGGACAATATGTGTCCTGACTGGGAATCAAACCAGTGACCTTTTGGTTTGCAGAATGACACCCAATCCACTGAGGCACACCAGTGAGGGCCATGCCATGGTCATTGCACAATTGACCTTTTCTCACTGTAGCCCATTAACTTCCCATTCCCATTAGAACTTTTGTTTCCATGACTTTCTGCTCCATGATCTCCTCTGATCCCAGTATCTTTCCTACCTTAACTCCCTCCACACACTGTCCACTTGCAATTTTCCCCCTGTCATTGCACTATAATACTGAACCAACATTAAACACATTTGCTTTTTATTTTTCTTCTTTGGCTGCACTCTCTGTAACCCTATATCTACTCCCTTGCTCTCTCTAAGAGCATTTTTTATCCCAGCTTTCCCTTTTCTTTATGACCTATTCTTATTCTGACCTGTCACATATCCACACACTGAAACTGTCTTCCAAAGTTCCAGTTTCAGAGCATTCATCTCGATATGTTTGCAATGCTCACAGCACATTTTAAGTGCTGTGCATTATAATAAATACTGTCCTTGTGATTGTTGCAGGGTTAAACTCTAAAGAGTAGGAAGAATGCCACCTCTACTTAGGCAGCTAGAAGTCTTGAGCTATAACAATTCTTCTGTAAAAGATCATGTTATTGAGGTACACATGTGCATGGTGACTGTGATTTTATGCAAGAGAGTAATTATGAGTGTGGGCAAGTGTGTATTTTTGAATATTTATAGATATAGGTATAAATTTTCATGTTTGGTGTGTGCATTAATAATTGTACATGTGCACTTGAAATTGTGTGGGTTCATGATTGTGTATATGTATAGGTATTTGAATATGCAACTGTATTTGAGTAAATATGCATTCATGTGAATTTGTATCTGTGTGGAAATGATTTGTGTGTGTGTGTGTGTGTGTAGGATGGGTTGTCCACCATAATGGCTTTAACAATTGACTCAGTAATGAGGGCAATTGCATAATGAACTTGGATCAAAGAGTTGATTTGTATGTAGAAAAACCTAAAAAATTAAGTTCAAATTATAATTTATATTTATCATCTTGGCTCATGAGAAATATATTTAATTGAAAAAACAATCACAATTTTTCCTGAAAATTTTGCAAAAAAGTAAGTGCAAAGGACTGTGTTGACCATTTGATAGTTTTGAATTTAGTAAGTAGCACTGGCTTTTCAGATATTTACAAAAATGAAAGAGTCTACCTGTGGAACTGTGTGACCCTAATGCTCTATTTGAAAGGGATTTTTTTTTAGAAGCTTCTGCCTTTTTTCTATGGATGTTGTTCTGCCTCTGCTTCAGATCACTATTGAAGCTCAATATGGATAGTGCTTATTTTCCCACAAAATTCCTATGTAAGTGGACATTGACTTGAGCAAGTGAGGACAATGATATCCAATGTACGTTAGTGACACTATGTTTTCCTTGTTATTTATTTCTCTTATTAAATCTTTGTCAGATAGTTTGACTCAGTTCATTTCTTTGCTCCAAATGTCAAGAATACTGCTGTTCATTTGTAAGAAGATTAGGCAAGAATTCACTTTGGGTAGAACTTCCCGATGGAGAAGAATGTTCAGTGAGAGACACATATACTTGCCCTTGGCCCTCAGGGGTCAGACCTCAACACCTCCTGCTTTCTGTACCCCATAGAGATCCTGTCTGCTCCTGGGATTATGGAAAGAAAGAGCCTGTCACAAACACTCCATTAGTCTCCTAAGAAATGCTGGTGAAAACTTGGGGTCATTCTTGGTCATTAGCAACTGGAAAGAAACTTTTCATAATCAGCTCCCAAGCCTGTCAGTGCCAGGGCTGCTACACATGAAGTCATAATTGCAGTTCAGAGGGGAGGTGAGGTCACCAAATCACAACCCATATCTCAGGGTCTGGCCGCCTCCCTGTTACATGTACTGACAATGCTGACTTCACAATGAGCCAGTGTCCAGGCAGCAGGAAGAAGTCAGTGGGTTTTTTCTATCAGTCTGAAATGTAAAGACTGTAAGGGAAGGTGTTGCATCAGGAGTCTGGGTAAGTAAACATACTGCACAAAGGGATCTTACGTGAGTGAACTTGGTCCAGTACCAAAGCCAAAAAGACAAGGGAAAAAATACCTGAGGTTTTAGTTGAGCAGTTAAAAGAGACGGGTCTTGGACCTGCTCTAATCCCTGATGATTTCTGACGTGATATAGTGTGGTTGTCACTCACAGTCATGGTTGTGTTCAATATAACAATCATGATCCCTGATTTTTAATGTACTTAAGAGCTGGAGTTCAAAGACAATCTCTATTCAGAGGAACTTCCAGAAAATACAGACATAATTATCAGATTTCTAAAGGGGCACTCTAATACCTCCATGCTTTTCAATCTATAGGAATCATCTGACCATGTACAGAAAGTGTGTCTCAGAGCATTTGATCCAGTAGAAACTTTTCTCTAACTCTGGGTGTATATTGGGCTTAATAGATTTCATCATTGTGTCTCTATTGATTATGAAGGGACTATTGTGACTTAAAGTTAAGGAAGCAGTATTTTTTAAATGTTTATAAATTTCAGTCATTACCTTTAGGCTCAGATGTATCTTGTGATATTTCTGCTTCTTTAAATATAATACCAATACAGAAAAAGCATGTCATTAAAAATGAACGTCTTACCATTCATTTTTCATGTGTCTTGTATTTTTGTATTTTGAACACAAATGTAGAATTACTGTTATTTTAGTTAACTTAGATCTTAATAAATAGGTATATAATCTAAAAATACTAATATTTTGATTGTACCAAACACAGTTTACCAAATATTAAAGTTTCCTGTCCCATAGTTTTTGTGACTCATATAATTGTACTTTTGTTCCTGGAATATAATGTAATGAGTTTTCTGTGGCCATCTAATATTTAGCTGGCCTTGTGAACTTGTAAGGGACAAAGAAGTTATTTCATGTGTGGTCTTGATAGCAATGACTCATATTTTGAAAGCGTTCTTGAACGGCTACACATTCAACTCTTAGAAGCCGGTAAAACAAAGGGAAAAAAAAGTCACTAAATGACAAAGAAATTTTGTCAATATTTCATTAAAAACTGTTGATAAGTGAGCCCTGGCTGGCGTAGCTCAGTGGATTGAGTGCAGGCAGTGAACCAAAGGGTCACTGGTTCGATTCCCAGTCAGGGCACATTCCTGGGTTGCAGACCAGGTCCCCAGTGGGGGTCACATGAGAGGCAACCACACATTGATGTTTCTCTCCCTCTCTTCCTTCCTCCCTTCCTCTCTCTAAAAATAAATAAATAAAATCTTTAAAGAAACTGTTGATAAGTGGAGAATACTGAAGTTCAGCTAGCATCATACATGTGACTTATGCCTCATATTCTCATGCAGGGTTCTCTTCATGTCAGAAGAAAATATTGGTCACTGAGAAGTGATGAGATGACCACCAGGGCCTTGGCAGCTGGAATGATGCTTTTACTACAGACTACTGTTGGAGTCTTGGGGAATTTAGCTCTGCTTTACCATTATCTCTTCCTTTATTTCACTGGGTACAGGCTGAGGCCAACAGATTTGATTGTCAACAACCTGATAGTGGCCAACACCTTGGTTCTGCTGTCTAGTGGAATCCACTTTACAATGTCATGTTTTGTGTGGAATCACCATCTCAGTGATTTTGGATGTAAATTTTTTCCCTATTCATATGCAGTGGGCAGAGGTGTGTCCATTGGTACCACCTGCCTCCTGAGCATCATCCAGGCCATCACCATCAGCCCCATGAAATTCAGGTGGGCAGGGCTTAAAGTGAAAGTTTCAAAGCACATTGTTCCCACAATTTTTTTGTACTGGATCCTGCAAATGTTGGTAAATGCTGTTTTTCCTATGTTTATGTTTAGCAATTTGAGCAACAAAAACATCACAAATACAAAACGTTTTGGATTCTGTTCAGCTGTTCGTCATGATAAAACAAGGGACTCATTATATGCAGCGTTGTTAACATCCCCTGATGTTGTATGTTTCCTGCTCATGCTCTGGGCCAGCGGCTCCATGGTCTCCATCCTGCACAGACGCAAACAGAGGGTCCAACACATTCACAGAACCCATCACCTCCCAGTCCTCCCCTGAGTCCAGAGCTACCAAGACCATCCTTCTCCTGGTGAGCACCTTTGTCTTTTTTAACACCCTTTCTTCCATCTTTCATATTATTTTAAGTATTTTTAATAATCCCAACTGGTTCATCTTGAACACCAGTTCATTACTCTCTCTGCATTTCCCAACTGTCAGTCCCTTCCTGGTCATGAGTCGTGACCCCAATATCTCCAGACTCAGCTTTGCTTGGATAAGGAATGCAAAGTTTTCTCATCTTAGGGGAAATAGGTAAATTGTATGTATGTGCACAGTGTTCATTTGGTAATTCACTCATCCTCTTCAGCATCCTAAGTACCATTAGGAGTGCCTTACAAGGGACTGGTGCACAGGACATGGTGTGAGCATCTTCAAAAAAGTCGACAATGTTATAATAGTAAATGTAATGACATATTATAACTGTCTTGTAAATACTTCTTTGAATGAAGTTTCCTTATGTTTGCCATGGAGGATTTCAGAATGGATGCAATATAAACATTAGGCCCTGAAACCCTCTGGATGTTACAGAGAAGTTTTCGAGTGTGTAATTTGAGTCTATCAAACTACATTTTCAAGAAAGAGCAAGGCAGGGAATTGTAAGAAAAAGTACATGAGGATGGAACAGCAGGTCGCAGGCGCCTGCTGAGGCTGAAGCCATTGGTACTCGAGCAAAATTCAGTTCCCGAGGAGAGCTTATGGGAGCCTGACAGCGCTGGAGAGGTAATGGGCATTTGAAATGATGTTATGAAGGAATGGCTTGCTCACACATATTCAGGTAGATATGGCCAGATTTAACTGGAGGGGTCAAAGGAGGGCAAAAGATTGCTTACATTTTAGCTAATGTCGAAACTACATTAGATGAGTGCGACAATTTCAAAAGATATGTATTGCATGGAGTGGGACCTGCAGAAGGCAGATGTTTTGTGTGTGTAAAGACAATCTGGGCATTTGGTTGATCTGGAGGTGCACACTCGTCTCTAAAGTGATGACACTAGTTCATGGTGGGGACTTCCATTAACTTGAGAGGAATGTATGCAAAGCCACTAGTAAGGAAAGACAAGAATGCATTCTATGTATGTGGAATTTGTGGGCCTTTGATTTTCAAGAAATAAAGTGGATATTTCCTCAATCTTAAAAGAGGTTTTTAGATAGTATTCTCTGCATGTGCATTTTGAAGCTGATAGAAAGTCTTGGAATTCAAGATATTGAAAAAGAAATTATTTTGACCTAATAGATACATTCATTGAAATTTGTACCACAATTTTAAAAAAACCTGTTTAGCTTATGTGAAACACTGCAATACACACCTCAAAGAAGAACAAGTTTTATAGAGATATACACATACTTATTGTGTATGTACATGTGTCTATATGCCTGTGTGTGTGTGTGTATATATATATATGCACATAAACTCAATATATTGGAAATTTGTACATCAATAAAAATTTAAAATTGTTCTAATTACAATAATGACAATTCATAAAGTGTTTGTAGCTCAATGTGTATATTGTCATTCTAGTCATTTAATTTTTGAAGTTACATAAACATTTAATTCTATTAGTTGGCCATATCCCTTGAATATATATATGACCATAGTAAAAAATGTTTTTTAAAGGAGTAATTTGTCTATTTAAATTTAATGTTTTATATATTTTGGTATTAGTAGAAAATATTTTCTTATATTATCTACATTAATTTCTTTTTTATTAATTTTAAAATATAATTACATATTTTAATTCTACATTATAATTCTAAATGATAATGAACACCTTTTCTTTGAAAGTTGCATACTCATTATTTGTTAGTTTCTAACCAGTGGAGGGGTTGAGAAAAAAGTAGAAAGAACTCAGGGACATGGACAACAGTGTGGTGATTGCTGCGGGGAGGGGGAGTCTAAGGGGACTAAAGGGTAATAGAAAAATACAATAAAGATTGAATTAAAAAAATAAAAAGCTAATTACACAGTGTCATTTCCTTTAATCCTATTAAATACCAACTTTACAATATGAGGACATTACAACACTAATATATTCACAAAATCCCATCCCTAATATTTTAAAAGTTTAAAGAATCACACACAAGTCATAAGTAAGAGCTGAACAACAGTTCACAGAATGAACTGTACTGATTACCTGGGCATCCTTTCCAGAGGAAAACATAATGCCCAGGTTGCAATTTGGTCCCCAGTTGGGATCACATGTGAGGGGAGAGACCAGGGATCAATTGATGTCTCTCTCTCAAATTGATGTTTCTCTCCCACTGTTTTTCCCACCCTTCCCTTCTCTCTAAAAATAAATAAAATCTAAAAAATATATAGAATATTGTCAGACCCCCAAGCGTCCTCTGTGCACCCTGTCACTCCTCCTCAGGATAAGCAATGTCATAGCATGTGTCATTTCCTGTTTTGCACTTCATACAAAGGCAATCATAGAGTACTAACTCTTTTATGTTTAGTGTCTGTCATAACTTATATTGTTGCTGTGTTGATTGCTGCATGTTGGTATTGATCATTCCATTGTATTGTTCTATAGGATTGTATTTTGTAAATATAAAACAATAATTTTTCTATTCATTGGCTTATGGGTGGTTTTCAGTTTGGGACTATTAGGAATGATGCTGGTATATAAATTAGGGACATGTTTTGGTAACACAGTAACACATTTCTGTAGGCAATATCCTACATCGATAAATGTTGGGTGACAGTTATATCTCTCAGCTCTATGAGGTAATGCCAGAGAGGTTTGGAAAGTGTTTCTATCAGCTTCTACATCAAACAGCAGTGTAAGATATTTTTGGTTATTTATATACTGGTCAACACTTCTAATTTTACTTCATTTTCATTTTAGACTTCTGTTTTGTTTGTGAAGATACCAAGTAGTGATTTTAATTGCATTTTTGATTATTATAAAATTTGAACTTACTTCACATACTTATTAGACACTCAGCAACATCATTCTGAAGTGCTTGTTAGTTTACTTTGTCCATTAATTGTTTTATCTTTCTTTTTGATTTATATAGTTCTATATATCTGCTGACATGATTTTTTCCCTGCTACTCTCATGCTTTTCCTTTCTCTGCACACGTGTCTGTGTTTGTGTCTCTTTGTGTGTTGATGAAAAAAGTTTTGATTTTAGCATAAGTTGATATATCCTTTTCAAAAAACTAATGATTCTGTTTAAGAATTATTTTCTGCTCTGACTGGTGTGGTTCAGTGAGTTAGGCATCATCCCACAAACTGGTTACTGGCCAGGTCCCTGGATGGTGGCACGGGAGAGGCAGCTGATAGATGTTTCTCTCATACATCAATGTTTTTCTCCCTCTCTTCCTTCCCCTATCTCTAAAAATAAAGAAATAAAAATCTATTTAAAAAAATGATTTTCTTACTGTAAGACTACAGAAATATTCCCCCTTTGAAAAAAACTGTAGAGCCTTAAAATTGTCATCAGCAATCCATCCATAATTGATTTGTTGTATCTGTGGATAGAGAATCCTTTTTTTTTCTGATAAGCTATCAAATTTCAATGCATGAACAATATGCAGTATATTCTATCCCTTTTTTGGGGGGGGAGTTTTTTGTTTTTTGTTTTTTGCAGAAAACAAACACACAACTTGGAATGGATTTGATGTAAATTGTGCCATAAGCAGATTTTCTTTTAGTGGCTCAACAAAGTTTAAAAAGCAAGTAACAAAAAAAATATTGCTGGTATGGGACCAGCAGTACAAAAAATAGTGTACAAGTATCTGAATAGTTTGCTCATTTTGCAACAGTGCAAATATTAAGTACATATTGTTGACTATCCATAGTCCACACAGAGTCACAACTCCACACTTCAACAACAACATGCTGACACTTCCCTATACAAAACTACTTAAGAAAGTGCATAACCAAAGGGAACCCTAGAGCACTGTTGGTGGGAATGCAGACTGGTGCAGCCACTGTGGAAAACTATAGAATTTCTTCAAAAAAGTTAAAAATGGAACTGCCTTTTGATCCAGTGATGGTTGTTTTGAAACACCAATTCAAAAGAACATATGCACCCCATGTTCAAAGCAGTGCTATTTACAATAGCCAAGTGCTGGAAACAGCCTAGGTTTCCATCAATAAATGAGTGGATCAAAAAATGGTGGTACATTTACACACTGGAATATTATGCAGCAGAAAGAAGAAACTCCTACATTTATTTTGTGACAGCATGGATGGAATTGGAGAATATTATGCTAAGTAAAATAAGCCAGCCAGTGAAAGACAAATACCATATGATCTTACTTATTAGAAGAATCTAATTAACAAAATAAACTAATGAGCAAAATAGAACCACAGACATAGAAATATGGAACAGGTTGACAGTGGCCAAAGGGGAGGGAGAAAGGGGGGATGGTGTAAAGAAGGGGAAGGGAATAGTCAAAGAACCATGAATGAATGAATGAACCATGGACATGGACAACAGTGTGGGGACTGACTGTGGGAGTGGGGGAATGGTTGAGCAGAGGAGGGCAAAGGGGCAAAAATTGGGACAACTATAATAGAATGACAATAAAAGAAGAAAAAAGAAAATGCATAACTGGCCTTGGCTGGTGCGGCTTAGTAGACTGAGTGTTGGCCTGCAAACCAAAAGGTCATTGGTTTGATTCCTAGTCAGGGCACATGCCTGAGTTGGGGCCAGGTCTCTGGTTGGGGGCATGTGAGAAAGTTGATCGATGTTTTTCTCCTCTTTTTCTCCCTCTCTTCCACTCTCTCTAAAAATAAATAAATAAAATCTTAGAAAAAAACTTAAAAAAAGAAAAGGCATAACTGTTTCCTCAGTTTGACCAATTCCATCTCAGTTTAGATGTGTATAAAACGATTTAGATATGCCCAGAGTAAGTCACATGCAACATGTTACTTGATCAATTTTGTGAAATAAGACTTCAGGACAATGACAGTAAGATAAGGAAGAAAACATTGAAGAATGAAGTCCTAATTATTATATGTGCATATTTTTTGACAAAGGGGGAAACCTTTTACAGATAACTTACAAAGAAAAAGTAAGTAAACAATTTTTGTACAAAAATACTTAACACATTCTATACAGTGTCTTCACTTTGTTGTCATTTCTAAAACCTCTTCATAGTTTACTTGACCATCTGCTTCCCTGATAATTTCATCAGCCTCTTCTTCATCTGGAATGTTCTCTCTTTTCTTATGCTCTCACTCTCATTGCTTATTTAGGTTAGTATTCCCTCCCCTTGGATCTGTCTTTCCTGTGAAGTATACTGGTTAATCTGCACCCTTCCTGCTTCTTTCAGTCCTTAACAATCCCCCAGCACCACACAACCAACATCAGTGTTGGCATCAAAAATCTTCAGTGGATCTTTCTACTCAATTACCTCAAATAGTAAAGGGAAAGGTGCATCCCATTGAAACACATTTCTTCACGAGTCTCTCATTTTTTTTTACCTCTTGTATCACCTTCTGTTGTAGACGATTGGGCAAGGATTTTTGTATGCATGGCCTTGGAATATGTAATAGTGTCTGTCTTGGACAAGAGCAGATGAATTTCCTGATCACTATAATAAAGATAATGAGTACCTGAGAAACAAAGGTTGGGAAGGTGTACTTGGAACCCAAGTGAAAGAATCGGGGTTTCTTAGGCTTTATGTTCTCCAGCTGTACACAAGCCTACTGTGTGTGCAGCATCACCTGGACCTCTTTACATGTATCCCTGGGGTTGGGGGAGCCATGGGAACAGATGTGAACACAAAGCTCTTGCTTCCTGTTGTGCCATGAATAATAATAATAATAATGTCTTTGTCTCAGTCCCAGGAGTTTCATGTCTTATTCAGCATCCCTGAAACCGGCAGGCTACCCTGTTGGTTTGCAAATGAGGTAAAATATTGACCTTTTCCTTTTCTGACAGTCTTGGCACTCAGGATGAATGGGGACTGAGCCCTGTATCAATAACCTTTGTGTGTCTCCTTACAGCAGAGGGAATTGGACTCGGTGAGACAAATGGGCCCCTGTTCAGCCTGTTGTAATACAATTACACAGACAAGAGTGCCTGATAGCATGGATGTAACTGGAGAGCATTATGCTAAGTGAAATAGGCCAGGCAGTGAAAGACAATACCATATGATCGCATCTTTAAGTGGAACCTAATCAACAAAACAAACAAGCAAAATATAACCAGAAAATATAACATCAAAATTAAGAACATTCTGCCCTGGCCCATGTGGCTCAGTGGATAGAGCTCTGGCCTGCAAACCAAAGGGTCGTTGATTCGATTCCTGGTCAGGGCACATGCCTGGGTTGCAGGCCAGGTCCCCAATTGTGGGGTCTTGTGTAAGGAAACCACACATTAATGTTTCTCTCCCTCTCTTTCTCCCTCCCTTCCTCTTTAAAATTAAATAAAATTTTTTAAAAAAAAGAACAATCTGACAGTAATCAGAGGGGATGTGGGAGGGGATAATGGGGGGAAAGGGGGAAACGTTTTTCAGGAACAACTATAAAGAACACATAGACAAAACCAAGCAGGGGTGGAATCGGGGAGGGAGGTGGGGATGGCTGGGGTGGGGGGAGGTAGTGGGGGGTAAATGTAGACAACTGTACTTGAACAATACATTTTTTTAAAAAAAGAGTGCCTGATAAACAATTTCTATCTAGAAATTCTGGAGGCTGTGAGTCTGAGGTCAGAATATAGCACAGTTGGGTGAGGGATCTCCCCAGGGTGAAAAATTTGTCCTTTTACCTTTGCAAAGGAGAAGGGATTAAGGGTGTTCTTGTTACAGAGCAAACAAGGGGGGCCTGGGACGATAACACTATTACTGAACGAAACTCAGGTCTGTCATGTCCGCCATCTTAAAGGAAAGATGTCTCTCAATGCCAGAGATTCGTGAAAAGGAAAGGAAACGTTTATTTAGTGCTATACAAACTTAAAGTAGTGACCTAATGTCTTTGCCAGAATCTTAAAGTCCCTTAAAACACCCACAAATGCACACAGTCCTTCCTTCCCCTTTGCCCAGTCTGGGGTACCGTATCTTAGGAAAGGAAGTAGAAGTCCTTGGCTCAGGCAGCCCCCGGTTCTTCCCAGTAATCCTTGTTGGCTGGGAGACCTTCCTCGGTTCCCCGGCACCATCAGCTGTGTCGCTGTCCAGGCAGGATCTCCAATTAATCCAAAGCCATGCAGCACCGTCTTATGGCCTACTGGTAAGAGTTCTTTCACCTTCTTTCCGGCAAAGTCTCTCTTGCTTCCCAGGCCACATGACCAAAAGGAGCACCCCAAAGTCACGCAGTCGTCTCCTACCAGAGCTGCGGGGGTCTGCATTCTGGCAAAACCGCGTGGTTCTCCCCACAAACCTGCGGGAAGACAGGGTTGCCACTCGGCTTTGGCTGAGTGGCGATTTTCTGCTAAATCCGCATGGTGAATTCTCTCTCACAGAGCAGCAAGAGCCCCTACTCTGCCAAAAGCCGCATGGTTCTCCCTCATAGGGCTGCCGTGTTTGGGTTTAAATCCCCGCGCCAATATTCCTCTGCAGCCCCACTTCCGACTCCTCCCACACTCGGCCACACTTGCCCTCAATCTGCTGTCCTTTCCAGCTTTTCTGGTCACCATCATGGGTCTGGGCAAGTGTCACCCCATGTCCTGGAGCCAATCTTCTCCGAGCTCCCACGCAGGCGCTGTAACTCAGGGGACCTGCACCCCAGTCACATCTTGGGGGGGGAGTTATTTCCATCCCTCTGGCTCAGAGCATGGCCATAGCTATTTAGCATATTTAAACGACCAGCCAAAGGCTATAGGTATGCTAAATGACCACACCAGAAGTTAGCTGCAAGGCTGTTGCTATGGGAAACAGCTCTCAATGGGCCTACTCCATTTGTCCCTTTCCCCCACCCACACCTGGGGGCGGGGTGAGGACATGCTAGTATTTTCTGAACACCTTGAGTTCTGGGCCCCATTTCAAATGTCCATTTGGGGTCCCCCCTCTTGGCTGCACCCTGTAACACTCTGTCTTTTTTTTTCTTTTTAAAACCACCGAATTTTTTTTATCCTCATTCAAAAACATTTTTTATTGCTTTTAGAGAGAGAATAAGGGAGCAAAACATTGATGTAAGAGAGAAGCATTGACTGGTTGCCTCCCATATGCACCTGGACCGGTGATCATATGCGTCTGGATTGGGGATTGAACCTGAAACCTTTCAGCTACAGGATAACACTCCAACAGAGCCACACAGGCCAGGGCTCTCAATTAGGCCTCTTATTGAATGACATCAATCTCATCCATAATTGCCCTCATGACCTAATCACCTCCCAAAGTCTCCACTTCCTAATACCATGACCTTGGTGGTCAGATTTCAATATGTGAATTTTGTGGGACCCACACAGATCATAGCAGGACTGCTTGGGAAAAGGTAACATTCTTTTGTTCCTACATCAGTGTAGGGATTACCTGTGACATGCTTGTGCTTCCCCAGCCCCCTTAGTGCCAGAGGAGATTATCCTAGTCAGTGAGGTCAGGTAGTGGAGACAAACTACTGTCAACTGTCACCAGAGTGCAGCTTGAGTTTTTAGATCAAGTGCCACTTCTGATATAGTTTTTTTGTATGAATGATATTCTCTTTGTTGGCAGGTTGGAGGCCTGTCTCCACAGCCCTAACGGGCTATCACCTCTCTGCCAGTGAGTGAGGCTGATGTACTCTGACCATATTCAGAGTCCCAGTGACATTACAGTTGATTGGGACCCTATGAGCAGATGTACTGGGCTCAGTCCTCCCAGCAGGGAAGAAATGTCTGTTATCGCTCTGGCTCCCCACCATCTACAGGAGGCCAACTCCTTACTTTTCCTCAAGATGGAAGGTGGCATATGTCTGTGAGTGATGATTTTGTCATTTGGAGCCTCTAGCAAAGGTAGCAGGTTCCCCTTAGAGAAGAGGGCACATTTGGTGACACCCTGACACAGCTAACAGGTACATTTTATTTATTTTTAGCAGAGGGGAAGGGAGGGAGAAAGAGAAGAGAAACATCAATGTATGGTTGCCTCTCACACGGACCCTACTGGGGACCTGGCCTGTGACTAGGGCATGTGCCCTGACTGGGAACCGAACCGGTGACCCTTTGGTTCACAGGCCAGCACTCAGTCCACTGAGCCATACCTGCCAAGCCTAATAGGTACACTTTTGAAGGCAGTAATTAGCTTACTAACTGGGCCTTTTCAAAACTGAAGTGTGACTTTTAGGAACATATGAAACTCCAGCTTGATAAATGAGAAAAATTCAAACAAGTAATTCTAAAGATCACGGTGGCTTTATTCAATGATTCATAAATCTAGCAACATCCCATCTAGCAAATAGAAAGGAGCTCCAAAGGACTACAGAAAAGGAAAGATTTTTAAAGGTGGAAAAAGAGGAATCAGAAAAAGGAAATTTTTAGCAAAAATGCAGTTTTCAGCAAGAGGGAGGGATTGCCTTGTAAGGGGAATGGAAGGTGACAAATTTTACCTCACTGTTGGTGCCCAGGTAATTCCAGGTGGAGTGATCAAAGGTCAAATTCCAAGAGCCCTTGAAACTGCCATTAGATTAGGTACTGTGTCTTGTTTTGCTGATGTGGGGTTTCCTGCAAGTGACTCCACTTTGGACATGCTGTCTTTTTAACAGGTTTGATATTACAAGTTTGGAGTGACTCGACTTGGACTCCACTACTCACAAAATAGGAGGGGTCCAAAAATTCCTGCATTTCCTGCTAAGTGCACATTTAAGAATGAAGCTAGTCTGGCCCCAGCAACACCTCGGCTTTACAGGAACAAGTGGTACCCGTCCTTTGCAGAGGAAATTTTAAGTGTCACACTGCAGCCAAAGCCACTGGCACTAGGAACCCCCATCCTCTGAGATTCCCCTAACTGCAGGGCCCTGGTTTACTGGTGGTTTAAGCTGAAACCTAATGGTGCCCCGTGGGCCCAGTGGCTGTTTTGTCTCAGTGCCAGCTGTGCAGAACTGAAGTCAGATATGGAGGTTCCCTTCACTGGTCAGCTCTTAGGTACCTGGGCTGCTGCCAGTGGTCCAGACTTTTAGTGTGCCAATTAGAAAACTACAGATTGGCAGATTAAGGACACCCTACTTTTGGGTTGTGAATTGTGGAAACTAATTGCAATGCTAAAATAATTATCTGGGTTACTCATTTAGATGTTGGTGGTAAGGTCTGTTCTTGGAGAGTGACCAGAATCAAGCTGCTGATTACACCTGTTTCTGATACTTAGGCTACCTCTGTACCTTTCTTTTTCTTTGTTTGTTTTATTGTGATATAGTTGACAAATATAATCTTAGAATATAAAGTGCACCCTTAGCTAAGAACCAGTCTCACTAAGCTGGTGGGGTGGGGGGAAAACCTAAGAATATGGAGGTCAAGGTGTGAATTATGCAAGCGCCCCATCCCCATCCCATTACTGGGTTTCCTAAGTAGATTGGGTAGGGGTTCTTTGGAAAAGATGGTTGGGCTATTCAGACCTATGCAGGAATCCTACTCAGGTTTACCCTTCAAGTGAGAGAATAAAGGGGGAAGGAACATTTCAGGCCTCCCCATCCCTCGAGAGAGTTAAGACTGCAGGTGCTGGGGGCTGTGCTGGGTGAGGTAGGAACAGAGTACAGTCTGTCCGTCCCTGCTCCTGCCTCCAAGGCACAATCACAGCCACAGCCCCAGGGATGGGAATTTTGAGACAAAGAGAAAGAAGAGGGATTATTTGGCTCTGCGGGCTTCAGGGCCAAGCCTGAAGTGAGGGAGGGAGACAGTAGACATTTACCGTGTGTAAAGACCTGAAAATTGAGTAGGAAAACCTCTCCAAGTAGGAGGTACGGTTTGGGCACGAAAAAGCTCAGAGGGCCGTAACTTTCCGGAGCGCTCAAGTGGGAGGTAGGGGGTGTGTCTAGAGAGGATTCATAAATTAAGAGGCACAAGGGTGTTGAAGACCAGCCCCAGGGGCTGGTCCTTGTTTTTTATTTGTTTTTCAATTCTCACCCAAGGACATTTTTCATTGTTTTTTTTTAGAAAGAGGGAAAGGAAGGGAGAGACAAAGAAACACGCTGGGTCGGGGATCGAATACGCAACGTTTCCATTACCAGAAAACGCTCCAGCAAGTGGGCCACACCAGCCAGGGCCCACAAGGGCTTGTCTTTTAATCCAAACATTAAAGCAAATCACCACCCTCCTCTGGGCCTCAACGTAATACAGCGTACTAAATTAAAAACTCACTCTTCTCCTCTGGCACAAAAGGGCGGAGAGTCCGCCCCCAACAAACCGAGCCTTGACCTCACAAGCCAGAACCCGCGGACGGTTTTGGCTGCCCTCACACGACTTCATGCACTTCTACGACGCCTGCAGGAGCTTTCTACAGGACTCGCAGAAGGATTGGCTTCGTCTCCTCCCAATCCTGCTCTTCATTGGCTAGAAACAACTGCTCATCCTGGCCGTTGCTAGTAGCGACGTAGGCGGGTGTAATGTTGATTTCTGAGCTACAACGTACTTCCATTTCCTACCCACCCCACCCTTGGCCGAGGCAGGCCTCACCGCTTTCCTCCGACCAATAGCAAATGGGCTAGTGGGCGGAACCTTATTAGTCCAGACCAAACAAACGCGGGCTCGTCCCACGTAGGGCGGCCAATAACCGAGGGGCAGCCCCTGTAAAGTGGCTCGGGTGTCCCCACGTTCACTTTTCCTCCTCCGGGTTGTGCCCCTCCCCAGCCCGAAATCAGCAGAGCGCGGGCCGCAGTCTGACAGAAACGGGGACGGAGCCAAGATGGCGGCGGCCGACGGCGACGACTCCCTCTACCCTATCGCGGTGCTTATAGACGAGCTCCGCAACGAGGATGTTCAGGTCCGGAGACCACGGGGGTCTTTGGGAAGGAGGGAAAGGGGACCGGGGAGCACTGGCGGCCCTCGCGGTAAAGGCTCGGTGTTCCCTGGGAGTGGCGGAAGGGGGTGGCGGCCAATCAGCGTCCAGCTCTCTTCTCTCCGGATCCCTGGACTCGAGGAGACGGCGCCTTGGATTGGGTGTCGGCCCAGCGGAGGGCGGGAGCGAGGGGGAACCTCGAGGGTCCCGGGTCTGCCAAGTGCGCGCGGCTGTTCGAGGCCTGGAAGGCCGAGGCGGGAGGGGAAGTCGGCCGCCGGCGTTCGAGAGAGGGGAGGGCTCGACGATTGGCAGCGGCCTCTGAATGGGCCCTTGGGGCTGGGTGCGAGTGGGGGAGGGGCCGCCTGATTGGTCGAACCCGAGTGGGATTTTCTCTTTTTCTGGGTTTCGGATACTGAGCCTCAGCGCCGCGGGGTCAATTCCCGAAATGGGGACTGAGAGGTGAAAGCGGCCTTCCCAATATCTGCCCTCCCTTCCGGTTCGGTTTGGGGTTGGGGGTCAAAGACGCTCCACCTTGTAGGGAGATCTTGCTAAATTTAGGAAAGAGAGGTGGAGCCCCGCCCAGCTTCTGGGACCCTCCCATTGTCCCCGTTGCGGGCGCTTGACTTAAACGGGTTGACACCTTCTGGTGAGTGGGATGGGCAAGGCTCAGGTCCTTGAGCCCGGCTGGCGTGGGATTGAGAAGAGTTAGGCTCCACGGTTTGCCCACCCAGGTTCACCTGCCTCCCGCCGCGTGTTCTTGGGCGGATTACTTCAATGCTCTGGATATCTGCTTTCCACGAAATGTAGGCTAATAGTAATAGTCGCGGCCTCTTTGGGGAGTGGTGAGGGACTGAACGAGTTAGTAATACAAGTGTCATAGAACGGTGTGTGGCCTCTTGTAAGAGCCCAATAAATGTTAGCTCTAATTATCGGGAGTGGTAGCTGAAGAGGTCCCATCCGCCCTTTGGGCCTCCATTTCCCTGTTTATAAAAGATAGCCAGTCACCCTGGGCCCAGCCACTGAGGTTCCAGCTGGGTGAGTCGGGTACATTGCTGGTTCTGGAGTGACACAGGTTGCGGCTGTACGGCCAGCTCTTTCACTTGCTGATTTACACGGGCAGGTTAGTTCAGCTCACTGAGCCTTCAGTGGCTCAGGGAGCTTTTTCCTCTTCTCTCCACTGGAGGTAGTTATGTAGTTCATAGGGCTGCTGTAGGAACTCATTTGTTCACCGAATACCTGCCACTTGTCAGGTACAGTGTTGATATAGTGGTGACATCGGTTGTTACATAAGAGACAGATGTGAAACAGCTGAATACCTGAGTAACTTGTGTGAGATGACGTGGGAAGGAAACAGCAGAATGTTGTGATAGTAACCCAGTAAATATTTGTGGGGGCCTGTTCTCTGTGTGGGGCACAGATGTACAGCAGAGAACCAGACAAAAACCCCTGAGGGGCTTACCTTGTAGTGAGGGGAAACAGACCATAAGCAAGACAGTCAGTAAAATGTGTTGTCTGTTAGATGGGGATAGTGCTAAGAAGAAAAATGAAGAGGGGTAGGGAGTGAAGTTTTCAAGAGTGTTCAAGGAAAGCCTTGTCAAGAAGGTGATGTTGGAACAAAGACTTAAAGGAGGCAGCAAGGGAAGGAGCCAGGAGGCTGTCTGGGCAGAGCACACAGCAGGCACGAGGTGGGCCAGTCAGGGAAGGGATCTCTGAGGATGCAGAGTTTAAAATGGGACCAGAAGGACCTAGTCCCTGGAAGAAGCTGGGGAAGTGCCTTCCAGGAAGAAAGAGCAGGCAGGTAATTGGCAGTTTTGCCCACTGGGGGACATTTTTTTGGTAATGTCTGGAGGCATTGTGGGTTGTCAAAACTGAGGTTTTAACTGGTATCTAGTGCATAGAGGTCAGGAGAGCTGCAAAATTTCCTGCAATTCACAGGACAGGCCCCACAGCAATGGATTATCTGCCCAAAATGTCCACAGTGATGAGATTGAGAGTCCCAAGTCTGCCAGGGATCTTACTGGGCTAAAATCAAGGTGTTGGCAGGACTGCTTCCCTCGTGGAGTCTCCAGGGGAGAATCTTTCTCCTTGCCTTTTCCAGCTTCCAGAGGCTGCCTGTATTTCTTGGCTTTTGGCCCCCTGCTCCATCCCCAAAGGAAATTCTAGGACTGGAGGTGATGAGCAGGAGGCAGTGCCATGGGAAAAGGTAGACCAGGGTCTGGCCAGGCTACGAGTTACTCAACCCTTCTGGGCCTTGATTTTCTTGTGAAGTGGAAGAAAAGGTAGAAGACATACTTGGCCAGGGTACTGTCTAAGACTTTGTGGAAGCATGCCTGTGTCCACATCTTAGAAATAGGACGTGACAGGCTCCGACCCCTTTTTATAAAGCACCTGGGGATTTGGTGAAGCAGAACTTAGAAATAAGGTTGCCATCTGAGAGTATAAACCAAAAAAGAAGTTGGTTGGATGGTGGTAAGGAACATGGTTTCAAGTTCCAGGCCCCGTCACGAATTCACTGGGTGACCTGCATTTCCCTCTCAGTGCCTTAGTTTCCTTGTCTGTAAAATAAACACAAAGGTGGTATTTGCCTCATGGGTTTGTTACAAGAATTACAAGAGCCCTGGCTGCTGTGGCTCTGTGGATTGAGTGCTGGCCTGTGAACCCAAGGGTCACCAGTTTGATTTCCAGTCAAGGCACATGCCTAGGTTTGCGGGCTGGGTTCCCAGTTGGGGGTGTGTGAGAGGCAACCTATCGGTGTATCTTTCACATATCAGTGATTCTCTCCCTCTTTCTCTTTCCCTTCCCCTCTCTCTAAAAATAAATAAATAAAATATTTTTTAAAAAAAGAAACGAGAGAACATATGTAAAGTCCTAAGCTTTATACATTGTAAGCACTCTTTACATGGGACAATTTCTTATTGATATTAATAGCTGTTCTATCAGAAATGTTACAGAGAACCCAAAGAGTAGTTGTTTAAACAAGTAAAGGGTTCATTTTCCCTTTTTTACGAATAAAAATTACAGAATTTGGGTCAGAGTGTGCCCTTTTCACCTGCTTCCTGCGGTCACAAGCTTGCTGCCGCATTGGCTCTCATTAAGTCTTTGCTAAAAGCAGGGGCTGTTCTAGGACAGAGGTTTTTCTTGTCCTTTTGCCAAGGAGGAAAATCTTCCCTGGGAGCTCTTCAGCTGACTTGCTCTTGTGTCTCTGTCAAGAACTAGGTCATGTGCTGTTAGTTGGGATTAGGTTTAGCTGTAAGTAATAGGAAAACTCTAAATAAATGAGCTTGAAGTTTATTTCTGACTCAAGATCAGAAAATCTGGTGGTAGTACAAGTTGATGTGGCACTGTGTGGTGTTAGGGTCCCCGGCTTGCCTGTCACCCATCTGCCCTTCTTATCCCTCAGGTTACCTCAAGGTCCCATGATGGCTGCTAAAGTCCCAGCCATCATAGCCCCATTCCAGACAGGAGAGGAAAAAGCTCTGACCTGACATGACTCGCTCTCCCTATAAGGGCACTCCCTAGAAGTCACACACAGCATTCCCTCTTGGATTTCATTGACCACACGTTAGACGCATGGTAAAATCCAGATGAAAAAGTAATTAGGAAATGTTTTTTTTT
>PVIA01010428.1:0-51818 GCA_004024845.1 Tonatia bakeri
AGAAGCTGACTTAGGAAGCTGATTCATGATGTCTGAGCAGATAAACTGGGGGTGTGGAAAGATGATATCAACTAACGGTGCCAGCAAAACCTCATAGGAAGTGGGACTGAGGGAGGTCCCAGGGTAAGGAGTCAGCAGACACAAGTCTTGGTTCTTTCCTGCTTTTGGCCAGTTGTGTGACCCTGGACAGGCACCCCCTGACTTTGCAGGTCAGTGGGAAATTGTGAGGTCATGGAGGGTGCGCCCTGTGTAGCTTGCCAAGTATTTGCTAAAAGATGAGCTGATTCTTGTCATCAAACCCTAGATGCAAGCATGTTAGAGCAAGACACACATCAAAGGTGGCTCAGACTACCTGTATGGAGAGTCATGGAAACCAGGGCCCAGAATGGGGCAGCGGCTGTGCCAAGAGCATTCATCAGATGGAAGATATAGAAAAAACTCGGGCGCAGAGTCACTGGCCTGTTAGTCCAGGGTTTCCCCACCATCATGACAGGAAGAAGGGAAACATGTCTGGCAGAAGGGGTGGGGTGCAAATCTTTATAAGACCTGTTTCTGTTGAGAGCACATTGAGATGGGAATAAAAGGGTCAGAGGACTAGGTGTTTTGGATTAGTCCCTGCCTCTCTCAGTGTCACAGCCTCTATTTGAGATGCCGAGAGGGAAGATATCCCTAAGGGTTATCCTAGGCCTCTGGTTTTTTATGCGACGGTTGGAGATCCACAGGCCAGCCCACCCTTCCTGATTGGAGTCATGTAGGGACAGGGAGTTGGCTCTCCTTTAACTGTACAGACTGCAGAGGGAAGGAGGCAGTCCCATGGACCTATCTGAGGGAGGTTCCCCACCCCTGCCCACCCCATGGTCCAGTCTAGTTTGCTGCTGGGCTTGCATGTTCCTGGGGTGAGAACTTAAGAGCCAGGATCTTCCCTGCAAGATCAAAAGGCCAGATGAGTAGGTTCTGGGAGCAGGACTGGCTCCAGCCTTGCCAGGGGAGAGCAAGGCTGGGTCATCCTATGGCAGAAACTAGGAGTAGGCCTAGCACAGATACCTGTCTGTGGAAAATGCATGCTAATACCCTTCATAGTCCAATTTCCCAAAATATTCATCTTTGTTTTTCCACCACCTCTTTCCAGACTCTGCACCTTCTTCCTTCCCTGAACCCCAGAGCAATCTAATGGGTCCTGCAAGAACTACTGGGGAAAGATACAGATTTTTGAATCCTGGTGGCCTAGGTTAGAATAACATACAGATTGTATTGAATTGTCACTCTGCTTAGGGCTTTTATGTGCATCACCTATTACCCTGTGAAGTAGGTACCACTGCGATGGCCATTTTACAGCTGAGAAAACTGAGAATCAGGCATGTTGAGACACCTTCCCAGGGTCCCACAGCAAGTAAGTGGCAAGGCAGTTTGGTTCTAGAGTTCAAATGTATACAAACCTAGAACAGGATCATCAACTCAAATATTTGCAAAGGCGAACAGGTAACATGGAAGCCAAGTTGGTTTTGTTGGGACTGTGGCTATGAAGAGATCCCATGAGCTGTTCAAAGGCAGCAGCCATGACTCAACTCTAGCTGATAGTTGCCATGCAGGAATGTGGACCTGGAACCAGATCTTCCAAATTTTCAACAGCATCTGGAAATTGGGGTATTTATATGAAATCTCTTGAGTTTTAAAAGTTTGTAACTTCATTCTTTAAGAAATACACTGTTTGAGCCAAGCGAAGTATGTGTGCAAGCTGGCTTTGGTTCATAGTGTGCCAATTTGCGAACTCTGGCCTTGGAACTTAGTGTTAACTCTAACAATAACAGCAAACACTTGTACTTACTATATGTCTTGCATTATTCTGATCATTTCACATATATTATCGCATTCAGTTTTCACAGTAACTTTATAAGACAGGTAGGTGCTATTATCAATCCCCATTTTCCAGATGAGGAAATTGAGGCACAGAAAGACTAAGTCACTTGCTCAAGACCATACAGCGTATAGACCTGAGAATGAACCCAGGCAACCAGCTCCAGTATCTGTGCTTTTTAACCCTTGTAACAAGGTAATATTGTCAGAAACATGTCATCCAGCCTTCCCAAGGCTGCCCGTTCATGCACTCAACAAAGACTGAGAGTCTTTTTTCTGCCAGGCAAACAATAGGTCCTAAGGACACATTACTGATGTATGCCAACAGGCAAACCCTCTGCTACTATTCAGGAGGTTATGGCATTCAATCCATCCCCTCTTGTCCCCACAGGTGGCCATGGTGGAGGTGCAACTGGAGAGCAACCATGAATACCCGCCAGGCCTGCTGGTGGCCTTTAGTGCCTGCACCACCGTACTAGTAGCTGTACACCTCTTTGCACTTATGGTCTCCACGTGTCTGCTACCCCACATTGAAGCTGTTAGCAACATCCACAACCTCAATTCTGTCCACCAATCTCCACACCAACGACTCCACCGCTATGTGGAGCTGGCCTGGGGCTTCTCAACTGCCTTGGGCACATTTCTCTTCCTCGCTGAAGTTGTTCTGGTTGGTTGGGTCAAGTTTGTGCCCATTGGGGCCCCCTTGGGCACAGCAGCCCCTGTGGTACCTGCCTCCCAGGTACCTGGGACTCTGCCACCAGTGGCCACCTCACTTAGTCCAGCTTCTAAGCTACCCTCTGCTTCTGTAGCCCCGCCAGAGACTGAGCCATCTGAGGCCTGCCCACCCCAGCAAGCATGTGGTGGTGGTGGTGGTATCCATGGACCAGGCTGGCAAGCGGCCATGGCCTCCACAGCAATCATGGTACCTGTAGGGCTTGTGTTTGTGGCCTTTGCCCTGCATTTCTACCGTTCCTTGGTGGCACACAAGACAGACCGCCACAAGCAGGAGCTAGAGGAGCTAAGTCGCCTGCAGGGGGAGCTACAGGCTGTGTGAGGTTGGTGTTAACCACCCTCAAAAGCACTGCCTTCCTCAGGGGTCAGCCAGAGACCCCAGGTCTCTGAACACTGCTCCCTGACCCTGCCGGAGGTATTTAGGTAGAGACCACATTCCTGGCCTCAGGGTCCTTTGGGCTGGGCCTTAGGGCAGCTCCCATATTCCCAGGGATTTTCCCTGTCAGCCTTTCCTATGGGTTTTATAAATTCTACTCTACGCCTGGGCTGGGATGAGCAAGGGAGGAATTGGAAGATCCTCAGTCCAAGGTTCATACAGTAGGTGGAAGGGAGGCGGGGAGACCCTGGTCAGACCTTTGGTGCTGCTCCTTAGCCACTTGCCCCTAAACAGGATGTGGAGGTCAGGTTATGCACCCACCCAATTGCTCCAGAAGGCAGCCAACACTTGCTTTATTTTTGTAGAATTTTTAAACACTGATTTTAGAGAAAGATACATTGATGTGAGAGAGAAACATCGATCAGCTGCCTCCCTCCTGTACACATCATGAATGGGGATAGAACCCACAACCTAGGTATGTGCCCTGACTGGGGATCGAACCCCGACCCACAACCCTTTGGTGTATGGACAACACTCCAACCAACTGAGCCACCCAGACAGGGCTTGTAGGATCTGTTTTATGGTTGGCATTTCTTGGGAAGCTCTTCCCCATCCCCAGATTTCAATGGGTTTCACTCTCTTGCTTTAGTTGCTATAGAGATTTGGGTGCTTCTGCCCCAGGCATAGGTCCAGCCTTTCCTAGAAGGAGCCTCCTTATTTTTGGAGGTTCAAGTGCCAGTCCAATTTCTCTAGACTCACACTTATTACTTCTATATATGATTCTTATTCTTCTGTGCTAGGGTTTGGGGGTCTTTGGAGACTGAGGGCCTGTATGCCCAGCTTGACTACCTAGCAAGGGTTGGCGTGAGGAGGTTTTAAGGGAAAAGGTCTAGTCCCTAACCCTTGGAATACAGAGCTGTTCTGCCACTGAATTTATGATGCACCTTGTTTTGTATAATAAATTGTGTTTCACAGATGTCCCTGTGGCTGTAAATGGGGTGAAGGGGAGGGCCTCCTTGGGATCACGTGACTTGTTCCTAAGAGACCAGTAGACCAGTAGAGGCAAATGTACCTGGGTGCTGGGCAAGAGGGTGGAAGAGTAGGTTCCAGGTGTGACCTCCCCCTTTCTGGTGCTGACTAGAGTCAGTAGTTTCTGAATGCAGAGACTGTAATTCAAGGCAGAAGACTGGCACTCTTGTTCTGAGCCCAGGGTCTCTATCTCTTCCATTGATGATTTAGCGTTAAGTTTCTTTTATGCTGTGTTTTTGAATGACTACTACATACTATGGGCTTTTCATTTAACCCTCAAACCACCTTAGGAGACAGGTCTTTTTCATTTCCATTTCAGAGGTAAGGGACCTGAGGCCGAAGAAGGCTGAGGATCTTGCATAGAGCCACACATCTAGTCAGTGAAAAGTTGGACTACTTCTACGATCACGTGGGGAATCCTGTTTGACTTGAGAAAAGGAGCCAATATCATTAAAAAAAAAAAAAAGTACCTCTTGGATTACTTGTTTTCTTGGTATTCTTGTGCTTTTTGAAAATTTTTATTTATTTTTAGAGAGAGAGGAAGGAGAGAGAACCACTGATTTGTTGTTCCACTTATTTATGCATTCATTGGTTGATTCTTGTATGTTCCCTGGGGTCAAACCTGCAACCTTGGTATATTGGGAGGATGCTCTAATGGAGCTACCCAGTCAGGGCATGAGCCAATACCTTTCAACTGGGACAAGAGAAGAGAATATGATCTCATCACCCATGCTTCTGTGTAAATGCATTTTTTTCATCCTCATTTAAAGGGTCTCAGTTCTAGCTCTTCTATTCTTATGATGTGAAATTTTGGAAATATCCCCCTTTTCTCTCTTCCTGTTATTTAAAATACAGAATTTGAATGAACCAGGCTTCAAGGGCCTTTCCCCATGCTTTTCTGAGGCCTACAATAATATCTTGCATGATAGGAATTAACATCCATTTTAGAGTAAGACTCTGAAGCTTTGAGAGGTCAATTACTTGCCCAAGGTCATACAGCAAGAGATGTAGATAGAGATGTCTACAACTTAGGACATTCTCAGCTCAGGCAGAGGGGCCTCCTTGGACTGTCATTACCTAAGAAACAGAATGTCCTGCATCCAAGACGAAGATAAGGGGTGCCCAGCATCAGGCAACCCTAGTCCCAGGGTTCCAGGTGTAGGCCTGTGCTGTGCTGCCCTCCAGCGGGACTGCGTAAGTATAGCAAGCGCCCTCGCCTCCTCCCGCCGCGTCCCCTCGAGTTAAACACTCCGGCACTGGCACCATGATGCCTGGCCAATCCACCATCCCACCCTAGTTCCTGTAAAACCTAGTTTATTTTTTTTACGAGACCCAATCAAGAGTCTTTAAGCCAGGTTTATCACAAAACTTTAAGATAGCCTTCGGATTTAATCACTAATGGTGGCCAAGTACGTGCAAAATGCGAACCCTCTGCGTGCCTCAGTCTCCCCATCTGTCAAGTGGGCATCTTAAGCAGCTAAAGGCCCACAGGGAATAACGGAAGGTAAACGCTCCCTGCGTTACGTGAGGCGCCAGGCAAACGGCCCTGAGTCACCACTGTTGGTTGTATTTTTCCATCTCATAGGCGCCCCTCCTAGCCCGCCCCGGTTTCGGTGGGTCCTGCAGGAAGCGCCCCCGCGACGCCAGGCTCCGCACGCCCTGGCCACGCCCTCTGCGCACGGCGTCTTGGCTCCGCCCACAAAAGAATTCGCAGATTCGCTCTGCCGGGTCCTTAGAATTACCCAGGCCCCAGTACTCGGCCGAAAATTCTCATCGGACTCCGAGAGGAGCTTTGGGCCATAGCCATTTTTCTCGGGTCAGAATTGAGCAGTCCCTTGAGTTATACTAATAAAATCCAGAGAAGTGGTCGACTTTGCCAACAAGGCTAACCAGGCATTATTTTCTTGTCTTCACCAAGGAAGGTAAAGGGAAGCAACAGCTGTGACCAGGACCTGTGACGAATCTGCAACCTCTTGGGCATTCGGCCGCGCAAGGGGCAGGAAAGAGGAGCAGAGGAGCGCGCGTCCCGTCCACCCGTTCGCCCCGCCCGCCTGACGAATCTGCGCCAGTTCTACGCGCCACTCAAATCTCCCCAGTTCTGGCTGGCCTCCTCCCCTCCGCCCCGCCCCCTTTTCCTCAGGGATTAGTCGCTGCTTTCGTCGCCGTCGATTCGTCAACGACCCCAGGCCAGAGCAGCTGGATAGTCGTGGTGAAGCCCACTCTCCGGGGGATGCGGCCAATCTCCAGGCTTTCTAGGCCGCAACTCTCGAGCCATATAGGGCGCCGGCCGAGGCGAAACCGCTATCCTCGGCCCCGTTGGTCTCCCGGTGGCGCCCGTGGCGAAAGTGCGAATGTCGACGCTGTGCCTGCTGGGCCTCGCGCAGGTGGCGGTGGTGTTTGGTGCGCGCGCCGGGGAGGTGGTGGTGGGGGGGCGCCGCCGCCGCCACCGCTGCGGGGCCGGGTCTCGCGCTGCCGCCGCCGCCGCCGCCGCCTCGCGCCACTAAGGTGCCGCGCGGGGTGGGGGGAGGGGGAGCCGCTCGACCAGAGCGGGTGAGTGGGGCCGCGCCGCGCGTGCGCGGAGATGGGGGGGCAGAACGCGCCGGGGCGGGAGGAGAGGGCAGCGGCGCGCGTTCCCCCTACTCCCCCGCCCGGATTTGGGGCCGAAGCTGGGTCTCGAGCTCGGTCTCGCGGTGTTTCCAACGCCCCGAATAGGTGCTACCTCTTGGCCGGAGGATCGGGGCTGGGGACACGAGCGGGTGTGTGGGAGCGGGAGCCGGGCTTGGCCCGGGCCGCTGGCCGGTGAGGAGGCGGGAGGGGGCGGGGCTTGCCAGGGGGCGGGGGAGGGGTCTTGCTCCGAAGGCAAGTGGGGCGCGCAGTAGGTAGAGCGGGCGCACGAGATGGGCCTGGTGGTCTGAGCGGAGAGTTGGGAGGTGGAGAGAGAATGGGTGGTTACGGTGAAAGAGTGTACTTGGGAGAACATCTGGGGGAACCACGGGTCTTGGTGAGGTGTGGAAACTGGGGTGATGAGAGAACCTAGAGTCTGGGCTAGTCGGTGAGGGGCAGCAAGAGTCAGTCAGGCCTAAGACCTGCATCTCCTTGCGTATTTCTTTCTCATAACAGTGTAAATGAGCAAAGATGGATCAGGAAGGTGGGGGAGATGGGCAGAAGGCCCCGAGCTTCCAGTGGCGGAACTACAAGCTCATCGTCGATCCTGCCCTGGACCCTGCCTTGCGCAGGCCTTCTCAAAAGGTGTACCGCTACGATGGAGTCCACTTCAGTGTCAACGTGAGTGTCCCAGGCCTCTCTTTGCCATCTAGGAAACTCCGGGCCCTGTTCTCCTGTTGGCTCTGTTCAGCATCTAGAACTTCCATACCTATGCCCTGCCTTCTTAAAAAGTGGCTAACCAGAACCCAGCTCTTTTGCATATGGGTCTCCAAACGGGCTTCTCAGAGCTCAGCAATGTGGTTTTACCTTGAGCTGTCTTTCTTTTCCTTCCTAGGACTCAAAGTATATACCAGTCGAAGACCTCCAAGACCCCCGTTGCCATGTCAGGTCCAAAAACAGAGACTTTTCCCTCCCAGTCCCTAAGTTTAAGGTATGTGTCTACTAGTTCCCTGGTGTGGTGGCCCTTGGAGGGTGTGGAGTATTCATCCTGGCAGTCTGATCTTAATTTAGCTCAATAAAAGTCTCCCAATGAGAGAATCACAGCCAGATTTAACAGTTTTTGAGACTGTGAGACTAAGTTGTTTTGGACAGGAGGTATGTTAATCTTCTTGAAAGGTGTAGGTGAGATGTCCCAAGCAGAAGTTGACTTCTTGAAGGATAATATAAAGACAGGTTTAGCTGCTATACCTGTCACTGTGCATTCCTAGACAGTGCATAGCTTGACAGTTCCCTGGTGTGAAACCCCAATTTCTTTACAATTAAGGGGAGTGACAAGGCCAGGGGCTCTGTCCCTGGAGTCCTGTGTTCCTTACCTCTCATTTGGCCATTTGATCCTCCATCTTGTTCCCTCAGAGGGTTCCCGTTTTCCTGTCCATGCCGGATACTCATTAGGACTTGGGCTGGGCCAGGAAAACTGGTGGTTCTCAGTTTCCCTTACTAATTTTTTATTCTTCTTTGTTTTTAAATAAATCACTTGTGGTGGTTCCCCACCCCTTTTTTCATTTTGTACATTTTCCCTAGACAATTTCACAGGCATAATTTTGACTGTCACCAAAATGTTCATGACTTCCAAATACCTGTTTCTGGTCAAGGTCAATCTCAAACTCCAAAATTATATGCCTGAGAGTGGGACAGCTCCATCTGGAGGCCCCAGACTTAAGAGATCTAAAACAAATTAGCCTTTTAATCCCACTCTCCCTGCAATCTACTCAGCTGCGCAAGCTGGAAATCGGGAGTCATCCTTTGATTCGCCTCTTCTTTATCATAGTTTGTCACAAAGTTTTGCCAGCCCTTTTTGTCTTAATTATTCTACTTTCATTGCCATTTCTTTAGTGCAGACTCTTGTAAAATCATTTCACCTGGTTTCTTTGCTTCTATTTGTTTTTCATTTCATGTTTCATCTTGCTGTCATTGTCTTTCTGATTTCACTGTTCTCTGATTTTACTTTTATTGCTAACTAAGTCCATGTTTTTGTGCAGTGTGTACAATTATTGATCTGAACAAGGCTCACCTCCTGCCTTGATAGTGCACACCTGTGTTCATTCTGCTGTACACTTCACTATTTCTAGAGAGTGCTAAGTTATTTTGTAGTTTTATGCCTTCCAAGTCCTTTTTGTCATTTTGGTGAACTCTAGAAAGCCCAGTACAAATGACACCATCTATATGCATGCTTCCTTGTCTCCACTGTGAACAAAGGTTTCTGGAGGCCCCCAAACACCCTGTCTGCACCTCTGCCGACATTGTGTCATGTTATCATGTATGTGTCCTGTTTTGTCTACTTAACAGGAATCTTTTTTTTTTTTTTTTAATCTTTGTATTCCTAGTACCTAGTCTATGGTAATCGCTTAGTAAAAGCCGAGTTAGTAAATTATTTCTCTAGAACTAGTTCCTTCTGTGTGTGTGTGTACTTCTCATTTTGCACCTTTTCCTGGTTCTTGCCATTACTCTGTGGTGGGAAGCATTCATGGAAGAAAAGGGTCAAGACTGATGTATCCCTTATTAGGGCTCCCTTCCCTTGTCCTTCAGTTTCCCAGTTTTATCTCCCTTGATCTCACAGATCTCTCTGAAGTTTCCCAAAGGAAAAAGTATTAAGACCCCAGACTTAACTCTCGTCCTCTCCACAGCTGGATGAGTTCTATATTGGACAGATCCCACTGAAGGAAGTGACTTTTGCAAGACTGAATGACAACGTGCGGGAGACCTTCCTGAAGGATATGTGCCGAAAGTATGGCGAGGTGGAAGAGGTAGAGATCCTTCTTCACCCCCGTACTCGCAAGCACCTGGGCCTGGCCCGTGTGCTCTTCACCAGCACTCGAGGAGCCAAGGAAACAGTCAAAAACCTCCACCTTACCTCTGTCATGGGCAACATCATCCATGCCCAGCTCGACATCAAAGGTGAGGGTTGCCATGCCTGCTGCCGAAGTTGGGCTCCGGCAGAGATGGTACATGCAAATTCCTGCTGGAGCCAGGCATGTGACTGGGTTCGGGATTCCTCATCTGAAATTCTTGGAGCCAGATGGGTTCTGAAATCACTGTTTTACAGAGGGATTATGGTACATACATGGTTTTTTGTGTGTTATCTTCAGCAGGGTTAGGGCCTCACCCTACTGTCTAGCATACGACTTTTTGTAGGAAAGTATCTGAAGGGTCATACTGGGTTGGATGAATAAAAATTGTAGTAAATAGCTTCAGCTTAGGTTAGGTTTTGACATTGAATCCCCCAAAACGCTGGGTTTTGAGTTTTTGAGGGGTTTGAAATTTTGGATCAAGAATTAGAGACCTGCTGTGGCTGGTGTGCTCAGTGGATTGAATGCCAGCCTGCGAACCAGAGGGTCACTGGTACCATGGCTGGGTTGTGGGCCAGGTTTCCAGTAGGGGGCGTGTGAGAGGCAACCACACATTGATGTTTCTCTCCTCTTCCTCCCTCCTTTTTCCTCTCTCTAAAAATAAAGAAATAACTAAATAGTAGTTAGAGGCCTGTTTAGATGAGTGAAGAAAGCAGGCTGGTGGGCTTCAGTGTTAGGAGTAATAGGGAGGGGTGGGGATTGTGGCATACTGTGATAATGGTGCCATCTAAGTGAAGCAACTGTTAGTTGGCATTAGCCATTTTGCACGTGGGAATGAAGGCTAAAATTGCCAAAAGATTTTTTGTTAATCCAGAAACCTAGGTTTTAGTGTCTGGTCTCATGGTTGCATTCCCCTCTTCACCCCCCCAAAAATTGTTTTAAATGATTGTTTAAGGCAAATAAAATAGTCTTGGGTTGAATAAAGTCCTTAGACTACCATTTTGCCACCCTAAATTTATAGGATGAGGAGCAGGGTAGGATGTAGTATCAGACTACCTGGGTTTGAATTCCAGTTCTGCCGCTAACCAACTTTGTGACTGTGTAGGTCAGCCTTCTTTAAGCTTGTGAAGTAGGGATACTGGTGCCTTTCCCTTGTGTCGGTCACTCAGTGCAGTGACACATGTAGAAGAAACGGAAGTGTTGCATTATATGTTGCTGGAGTTAGGAGAGGTGAAGTGGAAGGTCCTCAAGATAGAAATATGGTAGAAGAGTTGAAATCCCCAAACCCAAGACCCAACTTGGGGCCTGAGGCATAAGTGGGAATGGCATATTAGGAAGGAGTTGGTTTCTCCATCTGACTGCTGGTTCCCGTTTTTCTCTCTCCAGGACAACAACGAATGAAGTACTATGAACTGATAGTCAATGGTTCCTACACCCCTCAGACGGTGCCCACTGGGGGCAAGGCCTTGAGTGAGAAGTTCCAGGGCTCTGGTGCAGCCACTGAGACGGTGAGAAGCTTGTGATTGTCGTAGCCCTAGCCATGTGGGCATGGTCCTTGAGTATCAGGGCCAGTCTTTGGGAGGTTCTGGACTTCACTGTTAAGTATAGGACGAACCAAGAAGAGATCCCCCTAGATGCTTTCAAAAGACAGGGAACTGGGATTCTTCGTTTGGGGAAGGGCAAGTTGTTAAATGGTACTTGATCTCTTTTCCTTTCTCCCTGCTCCACTCTCCTCCTCCAGACTGAATCCCGCCGCCGCCCCTCCTCTGACACAGCTGCCTACCCACCAGGCACTGCTGTGGTGGGCACTCCTGGCAATGGGACCCCCTGCTCCCAGGACACAACCTTCTCCAGCAACCGACAAGATACCCCATCCTCCTTTGGCCAGTTCACCCCTCAGTCCTCCCAAGGAACCCCCTACACGTCTCGGGGCAGCACCCCCTACTCTCAGGACTCTGCCTACTCTAGCAGGTACAGAGTGAATACCCTTTGGGACCCTCAGATTGTGGGAGCTGCCCCTGAGAAGAAGAAACCCCAAGTCTCTCTAAAAGGAAATTGGAATAATTTGTCCTAGTTTCTCTGTGGATTCAGCCAGCAAATCCCTGTTCTTAGAGAACTCTCTCTAGCTAGAACATAGCATTTAGATCTGCTTTTGGGGGTAGCATAGAGGGGCTTTGGGGGCTGAGAACTGGGACCCTAGGGTTTGGAGATACAGAGCTGAACCCAGCTAACTCCTGCATGTTTCCTCCAGCACCACTTCAACCTCCTTCAAACCCCGGCGGTCAGAGAACAGCTTCCAAGATTCCTTTTCCCGTCGCCATTTCTCTGCATCTTCGGCCCCCACGACCACCTCTGCAGCCATCTCTGCCACCACTGCAACCACCGCCACATCTTCCACCTCTTCCTCCTCATTGTCCTCGTCGTCCTCGTCCTCCTCTTCTTCCTCATCCTCTCATTTTCGTGGTTCTGACTCAAACTACCCACCATATTATGAAAGCTGGAATCGCTATCAACGCCATTCTTCTTACCCGCCCCACCGGGCAACTCGGGAGGATCCCCCCGGGGCTCCTTTTGCTGAAAATACAGCTGAGCGCTTTCCACCTTCTTACACCTCCTACTTGCCCCCTGAGCCCAGCCGGCCCACTGACCAGGACTACCGGCCTCCTGCCTCAGAGGCTCCACCCCCGGAGCCCCCAGAACCTGGTGGAGGTGGTGGTGCTGGGGGACCCAGCCCTGAAAGAGAAGAAGCTCAGACCTCCCCCCGTCCAGCCTCACCTGCTCGTTCCGGCTCCCCAGCCCCAGAGACCACCAATGAGAGTGTGCCCTTCGCTCAACACAGCAGCCTGGATTCCCGCATTGAGATGTTGCTGAAAGAGCAGCGCTCCAAGTTTTCTTTCCTGGCCTCTGACACAGAGGAGGAGGAAGAGAATAGCACCACAGGCCCTGGGGCTAGAGACACAGGGATTGAGGTGCCTGCTGGTTCAGGTCATGGGCCCTGCACGCCCCCTCCAGCCCCAGCTAATTTTGAGGATGTGGCACCTACAGGGAGCGGGGAACCAGGGGCTACTCGGGAGTCTCCCAAGGCCAACGGGCAGAACCAGGTGAGGATGGGGTCAACTAGTAGAGGTACGTGGGGTCAGAGAGGCAGGGTTGGGCTCATGGGGAGAGGGAAGGAAATCAGACAACAAACACGGATTTGAGGAAAAGCCCAGGGAAACAAGCAGAGGCTTTTTGTGACCCTCCTCTGTACTCCTACAGGCTTCTCCATGTTCTTCTGGAGAGGACATGGAGATCTCCGATGACGACAGGGGTGGCTCACCCCCTCCGGCCCCAACACCCCCCCAGCAGCCTCCTCCCCCTCCTCCTCCACCCCCTCCTCCGCCTCCCTACCTGGCTTCCCTTCCCCTTGCTTATCCTCCCCACCAGCCTGCCTACCTCCTCCCACCCCGACCCGATGGGCCACCGCCCCCTGAGTACCCCCCACCTCCTCCTCCACCACCCCACATCTATGACTTTGTGAACTCACTGGAGCTCATGGATCGACTTGGGGCTCAGTGGGGAGGAATGCCCATGTCCTTCCAGATGCAGACCCAGATGTTAACTCGGCTCCACCAGCTGCGGCAAGGCAAGGGATTGACTGCAGCCTCCGCTGGTCCCCATGGTGGGGCCTTTGGGGAGGCCTTCCTCCCATTCCCACCCCCACAAGAGGCAGCCTATGGCTTACCTTACGCTCTGTACACACAAGGGCAGGAAGGCCGAGGGGCATACTCCCGTGAGGCTTACCACCTGCCTTTGCCCCTGGCGGCCGAGCCCCTGCCCTCCTCTTCAGTCTCAGGAGACGAGGCCCGGCTGCCTCCAAGGGAGGAGGCAGAGCTGGCAGAGGGCAAGGCCCTACCGTCAGCAGGCACTGTGGGCCGTGTGCTGGCCACCCTCGTCCAAGAGATGAAGAGCATCATGCAGCGAGACCTCAACCGCAAGATGGTGGAAAATGTGGCCTTTGGAGCCTTTGACCAGTGGTGGGAGAGCAAAGAAGAGAAGGCCAAGGTGAGGGCCAATGTCTGGGACTGGGGAACCTGGGGCTCCATTGGAAGAAATAGACCTCTTGCTTCTCCAGGCTACACAGCTCAAAATATGGAAGAGGGATAATTAAGGCAAGTGGAGAGAGACTGTGGGCACTTGGTGGGACGCTGGTTGGGCAGGGGAGTTGGGGCACACGGGGCAGTAAGGAAGTATGAGCCTGAGAGTCTGAAGGCTTTGTTCTGTCCTTGCTGCCTGCTTGCAGTGGGTGAGGCCCTTAACTGTCTCTGGGCTTCAGTCTTCAGAGTTGTCATTTGTAGAATGGGAAGAATAGTCGCTCCTTTGTAAGGTGGATGGGACTATAAATGAGCAGCCCTTTTTTAAAGCAATTTTATTTATTTATTTTAGAGATGAGAGAAAACATCGATTTGTTGTTTCATTTATTGGTTGATTTTTTTTTTTAAGATTTTATGTATTTATTTTTAGAGAGGGAAAGGAAGGGAGAAAGGGAGCGAAACATCGATTGGTCACCTTTCACTGGGGACCTAGCTTTTTAAAAAAAATTATTTATTTTTTATGAATTATATTTTATGGAGCTATTGGTTGATTCTTGTATGTGCCCTGACTGGGAGTCAAACCCACAACCTTGGTGTATTGGGATGATGCTTTAACCAACTGAGCTACCCGGCCAAGGCTAAACAAGCAGACTTTTGAGGAAATGCTTCTACAGGGGCCGGTACAGGGGAGGCCTGGCATAGGCCATAGATGTGCATCAAATGGAGGAGTGAGTAGATGCAATTCTGTGTTCCTGGGGCTTGGGAGTAGTTCCCAGGCAGGAGGGAGTACCTAGCTTCTGGGGCTCAATCCCCCTACTGTCTGCAGCCATTCCAGAATGCAGCCAAACAGCAAGCCAAGGAGGAAGATAAAGAGAAGACAAAGCTCAAGGAGCCAGGCCTGCTGTCCCTTGTAGACTGGGCAAAAAGTGGGGGTACTACAGGCATCGAGGCCTTCGCCTTTGGATCAGGGCTGCGAGGAGCCTTGAGGCTGCCTTCTTTCAAGGTACCCAGAACTGTGGTCTTGCCTAGTAGGGTGAGGGGTGAGGGGACCCCAACCCCTTACTTGGGGTAGCAGTGGTTGGGAACTTTGAGTGTTTGAGATCTAAATAGGCTCTGGCTTTTCCCATCACCCAGGTAAAACGGAAAGAGCCCTCAGAAATTTCCGAGGCCAGTGAGGAAAAGAGGCCCCGGCCTTCCACTCCAGCTGAGGAAGATGAAGATGGTGAGTTGGAAGGTCCGGTAGAAGGAGAGAGGGGGAACGCTGCTCAGATTCTGAGAGGAAAGTAAGAGATAGGGACAAAGGGATGAAGGTGTCTTAAAGGCAAGGAGTCAGGTGGAGATTTTGGTACAGGTTAAAATAAAGCAGTTCTGAGATGTGAGAAGTTTCAGATAGGGTTGTCCCTGGATTTTAGTTATGGTGCTTACTCTGGCATGCTGACTTAAGTTTTGTGTATTTCAGTTTTCTCCTATAAAATAGAAATAATAACTTCCACATCTAAAAGTCACGGAATTTTAAGGTTAAATAGGTCATCTACACAGTTAACCATCCAGTGCTTAAGCTCACTTATACTTTCTTACCAGTTTGTCTACATCTAAGCTATTGGTTGACAGCCTGTGTCTGGGAAACTTCCTCATTGAGTCTGATCATCTTCCCTGGAAACCAGACCTGGTGGCCTTGGAAGTGTTTTTCGGGGCCAGGCATAACAAGTCAGCTATCTCTTTCACTCAACCCAGAAAGTGATGAAAGATAAAATGAGCATGATATGTTTAAAACTGTGTAAAATGTTAGGTATTGAGGTTTTTGTGTTTCTCTGCTGAGCTTCAACTTCCGGTCTATAAAACGAGGTCTGTCTTGTGAGACTGTGGCGGGGATCAGCGACAGTATATGCACAGCTCCTTTCACAGGGTCGAGAAATGGTAACTTACTGCTGATGATGGTAAATTGTCCTAACAACCATTCACCCGGGCCTAGACCCTGAGCGAGAGAAGGAGGCTGGAGAGTCAGGACGTCCGGGGACCAAGCCCCCAAAGCGGGATGAAGAGCGAAGCAAGACCCAGGGCAAGCACCGCAAGTCCTTTGCTCTGGACAGTGAGGGGGAGGAGGCATCCCAGGAGTCTTCCTCGGAGAAGGTGAGGCGCCAGAGCACCAGGTCCCTGCCAGGAGCCTACCTTTCTGAGTTTCTGTCCCCATGGCCAACTTCCCTTTGGGCTAGAGCCTTCTAGAGGACCAGTGGTCCTTGTCCTATTAGTCCCTATTTGTCTCTTTTGTCCCTTTCTTTCAGGATGAGGAGGATGATGAGGAAGATGAGGAAGATGAAGATCGTGAGGAAGCCATGGATACTGCAAAGAAGGAGACAGAGGCATCAGATGGTAAGCCCAGATAGTACAGTAGAGTTCTGGCTTGGAGGTGAAGGGATTTGGCCACTTGTCTAGTCCTTTCCCGAACCCGAGTAACATTCGTATTGGATCTGCTGGATTTGTGGACATTCCTGCCACCTTTGCCCTCCCCAGAAGTGACTTTTTTAGTCCTGTCGTTTGGATCCCTTGGCCCACTGCAAACAATAACTCCAGTACCCAGGACGTTCCCTCCTGCTTGCTTCTGCTGAAACACAGCAGTCCCCTGAAGACACCCCAAAAGAGTCTGTTTATTTTCCCAGGTCCTTGAGATAAGGGGTTGCATTCTCTTTGCCTCTTGATGCTGTCAGGCTGTGCCTTTCCGTCTTGGAGCGCTGTTTTTCCTTCGAAGCTCGGCCGCTGAGTTGTGCCTCCCTGTTCCCCCTCCCTGTAGCTGCCGTTACCAGACACAGTTCTGTTCTTCAGCTGAATACCTGTTTGTTCCTCCACATTCACAGAGGCTTTGGTTGAGTCTTTTCATTCCTTTGTTCAGAAATATGCACGGTAGGGCAAAAGTAGGTTTCCAGTTCATATGGAAAATAATACCATAATAAATAACATAAGAATAAATTTTCGCATACTTACAACTGTAAACCTACTTTTGCCCCACCCTGTATATTGGACCCCACCTCTGCCAGGCACTATTCTAAGTACAGGGGCACATCAGTGACCAAGACAGATGTGGTTCCTTCTTTTGCAGAGCCTGTGGCCGGTTGGCGGGGAGGGCGTCATCTTGACAGACAGGTGAACAAGCAGTAGCACTTGAAGTACAGATAAGTGCTTTGAAGAAGATAAAATAGGTTAATGAGATGGAGAGCAAGAGGCCAAAGCTATCTGCTAAGGATGAGTGTGTGCATTCCCCCACCCCTCCACTGGTCACCAGCTTCTTTCAGTTTCCCTGCCTCCGTGACTCTGGAACTGTCACCTTTGATCCTGTTGTCTTGACTTTCTCGTTTAGAGGCTGCAGCAGTTTTGTCTGTTTTGCCTCTCTCTGCTTCCTTTCTCTCCATTTCCATCCATTTTCCAGCCTGCTGATGGAATGATCTTTCCTAGAACGCACACTGGACCCCTCTGTAAAGTCTTTTCCTGGCTCACTGTTTTCCACAAGGTGACTCCTCAGCCTGACACATTGGGCCATGTACAATCTAACTCTCGCTTACCTGTTCAGGTTCATTTCGTCATTACCCAGACCTCCCTCGCCACCACTGCCTTCTAGTCAAGTTCACCCAATAGTTCCTCCTTAAGACTGTGAAATTCTTAATTTCTTAGAGCCCTTTCTATATTTTATCATCTCCTAGGGCAGGGGTGTCAAACTCATTTTCACCAGGGGTCATATCAGCCTCACAGTTGCCTTCAAAGGGCCGAATGTAATTTTAGGACTGCATAAATGTAACTACTTTTTAACAGTTAAGCGAGAGCACAGTGCTGCCGCCAGGTAGAAACAAAGTCCTGGGCCGGATGAAACAAGGTGGAGGGCCGGATTTGGCCCACAGGCCTTATGTTTGCCACCTGTGTTCTAGAGGCACAGAGCATGTAACATTTCCTAACCTTATTTTAGCCTGGAATCCATTTTCAGAGTCTTTTATTCAGCCAGTGTCTATAAGACCCATTGTGGGGAAAGCTTTGGTAGTTAGAGAGGACTGTTTGCCAGTCTTGGCATGCCCCATCTTCTTTCAACCTTTGACACCCCCCTTTAGCCCCGTGTCTGCTTGGTAGACTCCTCCACGTCTTTCTCGACTTCAGCATCTCCTTTACAGGAGTGCCTTCCTTGACTTCACCCTCCAGGCAGAATCCAGGGCTTCCCTTTGCCATGCTCCCCCAGCCCTTCCCACTGAAGTTCATCACACTGTGAACAAATTGTGTGGGTACCTGACTCCTTGAGACTAGGGCTTCCCAGCACCCAGCACAGAGCCTTACATGTCCTCAGTAGTGAGTCAGTGAATGAACCCATGGTTTGGCCAAATGAGGGATCTTCCCACCTCGCACCTCGCCTGATTGCCCCTTCTGGATTTCCAGGCGAGGACGAGGGAAGCGATTCGTCCTCCAAATGTTCTCTGTATGCTGACTCAGATGGTGAAAATGATAGCACTTCGGACTCCGAGAGTGGCAGCTCATCCAGCTCCTCATCTTCCTCCTCTTCCTCCTCTTCATCCTCGTCGTCATCATCTGAGTCCTCTGAAGAAGAAGAGGAAGAAGAGCAGCCAGCAACCATTCCCTCGGTATCACCACCCCCCAGAGATGTCCCTGTGCCCCTGCCAGCACCTGTGGAGGAGCCCAAGCCAGAGAGGACTGCAGGCTCACCGGTCACGCCGCTCCCTGAGGAGGAGAAGTCTCCAGCGAGACCTGCAGGTAGGCCGTGTGGAGCTACTGGTTTGGTTTCCGTGTGTGTGTGTATTTTTCCCATGATAACGGTGAGGTCGTCATGCATTTCTTGTGTACAGTGTGTGACTTTGTTAGCACACAAAGTTGGACAAAAGTCACTATTGTCTGTCACTCTTCCCTGGGAGCTGTTCGTGGCCTAATCTTCTCAGGATGCACCGCCGAAAGTGGTATGCCCAGCCAGCCTGGGCTCCTGGCTGCTACAGTATAATGGGGTGGTCTCTTCCCAAGTAGGTTGAGAAAATTCCCAATTTAACAAATTCCTCACACAATTTTTCTTAAGCCCACTTTTTAATGTGTAGTATATACTTGCATGTGATTAAGTGGACAAATGGGTAGCCAACAACCATTAAAAAAACCTTAACTTAGAACTTAGTACTTTTTTTTTTTTGCTTTCCCTTGTGGATTTGTACATTTACTTGTTACTTTATAGCACATACACATAATTTATTGTGCTGAATGAACTGTTTGTTTAGGTCATCGATATTTATTTATTGAATACACAGTAGGTGCAAAGGATATGGTGGTGTCTGCATAAGAGGCACTGTTCTCGTCCTCATGAAGCTTATCGTCTATAGGGAGACAGTTCAGTTGAGTGATAAATACGTGAGAATCTAATTAGCAACCGTGATAAGCACTGTGAAACAAAAGTGCAGGCTGTTCTGAGAACCTGAGTGCATCTGTGGAGAAGCTCTTGCTGAAGCATCATTGGGCTGTGAAACATGGCACAGCAGGCTGCAGGGAGTGATTAGCATGTGCAAAGGCCCTAAGGAGAAGGAAACAGCCTGTTGGAAGACATAAAAGAAAGCTGACCTGGAGGGTTGACACTGGAGAGGTGAGCAAGGGCTGGGCCACGAAAAACGAATAGGCCACGCTAGGAATTTGCTCTTTATTTTAAGGGCAGTGGAGTGCCGTTAGAGGAATGACATGATTATATTTGTGTTTTAAAAAGATGTAATGCAGAAAAAACTTGGAAAGGGACCAGAGTTTATGCAGGTAGATTGAAACCGTTATAAGTGAGTAAAGCAAGCAATGCTGGTAACTTCGGAGTACAGTGTTCTTCTAATGGAATTAGTAACTCAGGTTTTCAAGATGTGCTTCAAAGACGCACGTAGCCTTCCAGAGATCTCTCTTGCACATCATTGAGATTCTGTGGTCTGAGATAAGTAAGATACTTATTGAGATAAGTAGAGACCACGTGAAGACATCCTCACACTGGTGCCCTTTGCCCGGGTTCAGACCCCATGAGAGGAGGAGTCGAGGCTGTCATCAATCCTAGGGTGCTTCATGTACCCTCCTTTTAGCCTGTTGGTAGCAGAAGAGCCAGTGGGGTCAGCAGAAATCTAGTACTCTTTTATTCTCAGCAGGTGGGAAGGAAAGTGTGGGACATGGTTAGATTTGCATTTCAGAAAGATCATTCTGGCAGGAGGCAGAGGGATTTGGAAGAGGTGAGGAAGGCTGTAGGGGACCCATGAGGAGGTTTGAAGAGATGCCTGTAAGTGAAGGGTGTGAACCCTTTTAAGTGAAATTCTGTGAAAGTGAGGGGTGGTTGCAGTGAGGTACAAGGAGTAGAAGTGGTGGTGAGGACTTAAGAGAAATTTAGAATACAACCGCTTGGTTAAACTACTTACCAGGAAAGGAAACTCAAGTAGAACCAGAATTAGGAAGAATGTTCATGCATTTAGTTGGGGGTTGAGTTTGACACGTCTCTGGGATCTCCAGGTAGAAATATTCAACAGGTAGTTGGATAAACAGATCTGAAGCTCTAGGAAGAGCAGTAGGCTGGAAATGAGGTGGATGTTTCAGAGTAGTGAAAGTATGCATTTCAGTGTATTTGTGTGCCCTAGAGAGCTGTTTGGAAGGAAAAAAGAGGGCCACAGCCTTGTGTTCTTTTATAAGATAGGTGGGCAAAGGGGAGCCAGCCGCGGCCGAAAGGATTGATCAGATGGGTGGCAAGGAAAGCAGGGAGCTTGGAGTTTTCTTTTTCTTTTTTTCCTTCCTTCCTTTATTTTATTTATTCATTTTTTTAAAGATTTTATTTATTCCCAGAGAGGGAAGGGAGGGAGAGAGAGAGAGAGAAAGAGAGAGAGAAACTCAATGTGTGGTTACTGGGGGACATGGCCTGCAACCCACGCACGTGCCCCGACTGGGAATCGAACCTGCGATGCCTGGTTCGCAGCCTGCGCTCAATCCACTAAGCTACACCAGCCAGGGCTATTTATTCATTTTTAAAGAGAGGAGACGGGAGGGAGAAAGAGAGGGAGAGAAACATCAATTGGCTGCCTCTCGCACGCCCCCAACTGGACACCTGTCCCGCAACCTAGGCGTGTGCCCTGACAAGGAATTGAACCGGCAACCTTTTCCGTTTGCAGGACAAGGCCCAACCCACTGAGCCACACCAGTCAGGGCAGGCGTCTTGGAGTTTCCAAAGGAGGGAGTGGCTTGTATCAGCAGGCCACAAGAGATATTGTAAGATAGGAAAAGTGTCTGTTGGATTTGGCAGTTGGGTCACTGGTGACCTTACCCATTCAGCAGAGTGGATCAGACTGTAGCCATGTTACAGGGTTTTGAGAAGTGAGGACAGGCACCAGAGGGAACCCATCTTGTGGAAGGATAGACCGCTCTTATAAAAGAAAGGAGAGTTAAGGGGTTGTAATTAATAATGTTAGCATTTATTGAGTACCTGTGTGCCAGGCTCTGGGCCTTACACATTGTAATTTTATTTTTCCATTCAATCTTCACAACAAACTTACTCCCATTCTACAGATGAGGACTTCAGGATTTAGTGAGATACTCAAGATTACCCTGCTGGGACTGGAGAGACAGCAAGAAGGAGGGTTGATGGAGGGTTGGCTTTTCAGAGTAGGTGAGACATGAGCATGTTCACACACTGAAGGGAAGAGGAAACAGGTAGCTGGACCAGGAGAGGGAGGAGCACTTGCTGGGTTAGCATGGGGGAAGGAGTGGACTGTAGGTCTGGTGCAGACCTATCTGTAAGTGGGGGTAAGGAGATGTGGGGTTTCATGCCTGAAGGCCCCTTTTATCACTTTGCAGTAGGAAAGTAGGACGTTTCTCAAGCCTGAGGGTGATGGGTGGAGTAGACGCCTGTACAGAGAAAAGAATGGGGAGGATGAAAGCCAACTGAGTTTGCCAGCGACTCAGAAGCTCTGCTAATGCCGAGGGCTGGGCGTTAAGGAGGACAAGAGGCAGGTGGTTGGGTAGATTCAGGATTGGGGGTTCTACAGGGTGGAGGCGGTAGGAGAAAGTGGGAAATTCTGTGAAAGGAGGGGACAAAGTGAGGGCCCTGCTGCCTGGGCACGAGAAAGAAAGAAGTTAATTCAGGAGGAGGAGGGTGGGCTGGAGGGAGAAGGATGGTAAATTGAAAAAGTGCAGTGGGATGAACTGAAAGGACCTGGGGAATTGTGGTCAGAAGGCCGGGGTCAGAGTGTAAGGGTTCAAGGTAGAATATAGGGTGACTCAGTCAGGTGTGTGACTGTGGAGGGCAGCGGAGGGTGAGGAAGGCCACTGGAGATGTGAAATTGGGTAAAGAGGTGGGAGATATCAGAGTCCCTGAGATAGATGGCAGAGGTGGGAGAGGAGATGACAATTAAGGCAAGTCCCTTGGTTTTTAGAGAACGACATGGAAGTCCAAGTTGCAAAGGCTGCATCTGGATAGAGAGTCATGTGGCTGGGTGGCAGGAGCCTGGGACAGGGTTTCTCTGGTGGAACCCAAAGGCAGGGAGGGACCTGGAAGCCTTCTGGACTTGCTTTTCTTCTGTCTTCTGATCTGGTTCATTCTTCTCTCCTTCTGCAAATGGGCTTCCTCCGCTTTTCCATTCCGGTAGAAAATGTTTGCCCCCACAGACAGACCCACCTGCCCTAGATGCTTATTCTCTGGGAGGTTTCTGGTTGGGCTGGCTTGCGTCAGATAGCCACCAGTTAATGAGAGTCAGTTGTGCAGTAGGAACAGTGGCTTCTGGGAGTTGCATAGACTGGGAAGGTACCCCAAAGGTTGTCTCCCTAAATGAAAGGCATGACCAGGTCTCCTTTAGGACAGAGAAATTTGTGTGAAGAAGCTGAGCCAGGATGGGAATTTGTTCTCTGCAAGAGCCAGGCTTCCAGAGGGCAAAGTGGGCCAGGTTGGGAGGATGGGTCAGAGGCGGAAGCTGTCCCAAAATGTTGGAGAGAAGTGAGAGGACTCAAACTGGAGAACCTGGGACAAACATCGCAGGACCTTGCTAGCTTCAAAGTGGACCCCAGAGGGTGTCCAGAGCCTTGGGAAATACAGGCTGGGGGCCTTGCTCAGGCTGCCAGATTGGAGAAGGCATTGGACACACGTGATAACTACCTGCTTGGGCCAGGCCTGGTGCCGGCTGCCCTTCAGCTCCGAGAGTGGTAGAGCTAGGTAGGAAGCCACTGAGTTCCAGGGCAGGGTGTCTGGAGCAGCGTAGGGCAGCAGGGAAAACTGAACTCAACTCAGGGTACCCAGTGTGCACATCTCGTTCTGTCATTTGCTAGCTCTGTGACCTTCGTCACAAGATTAACCTCCCTCTGCCTTAGTGTCCTTATCCGTCAGATGAGGTTAGTAATAGTGCCCCTCTCCTAGGGTGGTTGTGAGAATTCAATGAGAAGTTAATATATGTAAAGGGCCTAGATTAGTGCTTGGCGTAAAATAGTAGGTATTAATCTGCTGCAGCCACCTGAAGACTAGTGATTGAGAACTAACACCCCCCCCCCTCCCCGCCCAAGCTGGTTCTGAGAGGGGGGTATTAACAATGTCTGAGGAAGTCAGGGAAGCCCTCACAAAGGAGATGGCGTTAGGCTGGGTCTAAAAGCTGCATGTCGGCCTTCCCGACGGGCAGGGGGAGAGAGGCATTCCAAACGAAGTGAACCGTGTCAGCACAGGGCCAGAGGTCTGAAAGGCCATGCCTGTTTGGGTGGCTGAAACCTAGGATGGGAGAGCAGAACATGGACTGGCCTTGCGGGAATTGTCTGAGGGTCAGACCGACAGGAGGGGTCAGCTCCAGGGAAGGGCTGTTCGTGTGCCGAGCGACGTTCAGATTCTGTGCTCCACGGCAGGCTTGGGGGTTCTAACAGAGGGAGGGTGTGCTGCCTGTCCTTGGGTGCTAGCTGGGGAGAGGCAGCATGGCCTGCCCAAAGGGAGTATTTTCCCCTCCCCAGCCCACCCTGCATCCTTGGGCTCTCAGCCTGACCTTCACCTTCTTTGAGGGAGACTTCTTGACTCTCTCCTCACTTGGGCAAATCCCCAGTGCTGTTTGTGGGGCATTGGGGAAGAAGGCAAATTTTATAAAGTATTTTACTGCAACGACTCAGCTTCTTACATTGTATCTTCTTCACTTACTAAACAGAATATTGTTTGTGGTTGAAATAATGGGTACTTTAATTCAGATCTGGCTCACTGTATCCTCATAAATGCAGCTGGCAAGAATTATCTTGGTCTGTGTGCCCAGTTCCTGGATGGGGTTCTGTCACCACCAGTCTTGGTAGAAGGGCTCGAGTCTGAGTGTTGGTTTCCTTAGTGCCCTGACCCTACCCCCACTCTTCACAGTTTGAGCTCTGCATTTGTTTCATGTCGTCGTCTCCATTGGACTGTAAACTCTGAGGGCTTGGAAAGTGTCTGTTCAACGTGTCTTTTTCCATATCTGACACGCAGTTGGTGTTTAGGGAATGTGGAATGTATGAATGAACAGGTCAAATCCTATCCTGTCAAGGGAGCCCATGATGCCAAGGACATTGCAGGTGTGAGAGGCAGGCAGTGTGTTTGCAGAGCTGGCGGGAGAAGTGTCTATTGGGAGCTGAGGAGAGAATGAGTGCAGCTGGGGTGTGGACTTCCTGGTGAGGCTGGCCAGTCTCCTGTCCATAGCGAATCTAAATCTGGTGATGTTAGGCCAAGAAGCTGACCCTCTCCCTTTCCTGTGTGCTTCCTTCCGCAGGTTCCATTGAGGAACCAGCTCCCAGTGTGCCCCAACCTTCCCCAGAGCCACCAGCGGGGGCCCCAGCCCTGCCCCCCTGCCCCGATGAGCGCCCCTCCTCTCCTATCCCCCTCCTGCCTCCACCCAAGAAACGCCGGAAAACCGTCTCCTTCTCTGCTGTGGAGGAGGTGCCAACCCCAGAGCCTTCCCCAGCTGCCCCACAGCAAATCAAGTCTCCTGGCCCCGTCTCCCGCAAAGTCCCTCGGGGTGTGGAGCGGACCATTCGCAATTTGCCCCTGGACCACGCATCTCTGGTCAAGAGTTGGCCTGAGGAAGTGTCTCGAGGAGGTCGGAGCCGAGCTGTAGGCCGAGGCCGCTCCACCGAGGAAGAAGAGGCTGAGCCAGGGACAGAAGTGGACCTGGCGGTGCTGGCCAACCTGGCCCTTACCCCAGCCCGGCACGGGTTGGCTCCTTTGCCTACTGGCGATAACCCAGAGGCCGCAGAGACATCGAATGAGGCAGACCGCCTGGGCCCCCTGCTCAGCCACATCCTACTGGAGCACAACTATGCCCTGGCCATCAAGCCCCCACCCTTCACACCGTCCCCTCGCCCCCTGGAGCCAGTTCCTGCCCCTGCAGCACTCTTCAGCTCCCCTGCGGATGAAGTTCTGGAGGCCCCTGAGGTGGTGGTGGCTGAGGCAGAGGAGCCAAAGCAGCAACAGGAGCAGCAAGAGGAGGGTGAGGAGGAAGAGGAAGAGGAGGAGTCCGAATCATCGGAGAGCAGCAGCAGCAGCAGCAGCAACGGGGAGGGGGCTATCCGGAGGCGCAGCCTCCGTTCCCACACCCGGCGCCGGAGGCCCCCGCCCCCGCCCCCACCCCCACCGCCTCCCACCTTTGAACCCCGCAGTGAGTTTGAGCAGATGACCATCCTGTATGACATTTGGAACTCAGGCCTGGACTTGGAAGACATGGGCTACCTACGGCTCACATATGAGCAACTGCTGCAACAGACAAGTGGGGCCGACTGGCTTAACGACACCCACTGGGTCCATCACACCAATATCCTGAGCCCAAGGCTGGCCTTCTCAGGACAGGAAGACAGGCTCAGGGGGTGGGGTGGACTTCCCTGGGGCCACCCAGCCAGGCAGTGTTCTCTTCTGGTAACTGCTAGTGCCTGTGTTTCCTTGGCCAGTTCTCTTTCCCATCCATGTTCATCCTGGGTATTTCTCCTCTGGCTACTGGGTCACCCTTTTCTCTCTGCTTCATGCCTCTTTTTTGCCTCCCAAAGATTTTCTGGCAGAAAGGGGAGCCTAAGACTTATTTCTCTCTTTCTGTACTCCTCACGGCAAGTATGATCAGGACCTCCAATGAAGGTCAGTCACCCTTTCCTTGGGCTGGGACTGGAGGGACATAGGGGAAGGGGGCACCAAGGATCTGGTCAGTGAGGAACCCATTCTCTTCCTTAACACACCCTGCACTCACCAACCTGAGCACTCCAAAACGCAAGCGGCGGCCCCAGGATGGGCCCCGTGAGCACCAGACAGGCTCAGCCCGCAGCGAAGGCTATTACCCCATCAGCAAGAAGGAAAAGGACAGGTACCTGGATGTGTGCCCTGTCTCAGCCAGACAGCTGGAAGGGGCGGACACTCAGGTGAGGCTCTACCCTGTTATGTGGGTCTCTGGTGTCCTCTTCCCAGTGTTCCTCTGGAACTTAACTTCCTCTCTGTTCTGCTTCTCACAGGGGACTAACCGTGTACTTTCGGAGCGCCGATCTGAGCAGCGGCGGCTACTGAGTGCCATTGGCACCTCAGCCATCATGGATAGTGATCTGCTAAAGCTGAACCAGCTCAAGGTGAGGAACGAGAACTTGAAGGGAGAGACTCAGTGGAAGGGCGGCATTGTGGAGCCCCGTAGGGGTGTGGATAGGGGTTGGGGGGAGTGACCAGAATACCCTCCTGGCCTGGAGGTCTGCAGGAAAAGCCAGGAGATAGCTTGTAGGTTGAGGCACCCAGCAGCACAGTCTACCTTCTGCTCTCTAGTTCCGGAAGAAGAAGCTTCGATTTGGCCGAAGCCGGATCCACGAGTGGGGTCTGTTTGCCATGGAACCCATTGCAGCTGATGAGATGGTCATTGAATATGTGGGTCAGAACATCCGCCAGGTGAGGAGGCCCATACCCAGCTCCCTGTCTGATGTCAGCATGGGATACTGACATGAGCCCCATCCAACCCTCTGGATAAAGCCCCACGTACCCTCCTGGCCCCAAGGCTTAATCAATGAAACCACCCCTTCCCTTCTTTCCTCCCTACCTACCCACCTACCTACCTACCTAGTAATGGGAACTAGTAAAGTAGTAAACTAGATGTTAGTGACCCAGCAGGAAATGAGATTAATATTCTCTCTCCCTTTAAGGACCTCAGTTTAGTGGGGAAGACAGGCATTGAACAAGCAGCTATAATAAAGGACAGTGTTTGGTGGTTACAAAAGGGAGGCAGGACTGGTTCGAGCACAGTGATGTTTCCCCCCAGGAGCTGAAGGGTGATGAACTCCAGGCTCAGGTGCGGGGAGGTGCTCCTGGTTATGGGACAGCACATTCAAAGGCATGGAGGCAGGACAGTCTCAGGAGGGCAGGAGGGCCCTGTGGCTAGTTGGAAAAACTTGGGCCAGTGGCAGTGATGTGTAAATGGAGGGGCAGGTAGAGGCCAGACTCCCCAGAAGTTAGGAGCCACATTAATAAGTTACGACAGATGGTGAGAGGAGGAAAGTTGCTGGGAAGTGTTAAATAAAAGAGGACTTGGGAGATTATAAACTCCCTCTGGCTGCTCTTGGTGAAGAGAGATCAAAACCAGTAGGGTTGGAGGGGGGCTGTTACAGAGAACCTGGCTGAGGGTGAGTGCCTGGATTAGGCAGTGGCAGCCAAGAAAACAAGAGTCTGTGGGTCCAAGGCAGCTGGCCAGACAGGCAGTAAGTCAGCTTTGGAGAGTGAGGGCAAGGGGGTGGGTGTGGCCCTTCCCAGGGCACTGCCTGTAGTAGCTGGGAGTAGTAGGGCTGTCAGGGAGATGGGAGTGGGGAGGGGGAGCAGGTGGGTGGTTAAGATGAGTTCTAATCAGGACACGTGAAGTTGCAGTACCTAGGGTTCACTTAGAAGATGACACCCAGCAGCTCCGCTGAGGCGGACTTTGGCTGGAGGTGGAAGTTTGGAAGGAGTCCCCAGCACTTAGCTGGCAGCTGAAGCCCTGGAAGAGAGCACACCCAAGGGAAGAGTGCAGAAGGCTTGGTGATGAGTGGGTAGGGTTTAGGCCACGAGTGGCCACTGTCATCTTGGGAGCTGCCATAACCCCTGAGCAGACTGGGGGCTCCACTGTGGGCCAGGCAGACACTGCAGGAGCAGCCAGGAGCTGCTTCAGCCCAGTGACCAGTGCACTTCCGTGGGGTCTTTGGGTGACTTAGAATGGCTGCTGAAGGCATAGGGGGCTGGCTGTGAAGGGAGGCCTCCTAGAAGCCAGTGTCCATGCTTTGGGTTAGCGGGAACCAGAAAGAGGGCTACAGATAGGACAGGTCATCGTGGCTCCCAGGACCCGTAGCTGTGAGACTGAGGGGCAGCTCCCTGACAAATGCACCTCATCCTACCAGATGGTGGCCGACATGAGGGAGAAGCGCTATGTGCAGGAGGGCATTGGCAGCAGCTACCTGTTCCGGGTGGACCACGACACCATCATTGATGCTACCAAGTGTGGCAACCTGGCGAGGTTCATCAATCACTGCTGCACGGTGTGCTGGGGGCCCGGTCAGGGTGGGTGGGGTCTGAGGGGGTGGCCACCCAGCTCATTCTGCCCTTCCCTCCTACAGCCCAACTGCTATGCCAAGGTGATCACCATTGAGTCCCAGAAGAAGATTGTGATTTACTCCAAGCAGCCCATTGGCGTTGATGAGGAGATCACCTATGACTACAAGTTCCCGCTAGAGGACAACAAGATCCCATGTCTGTGCGGCACTGAGAGTTGCCGTGGCTCCCTCAACTGAGGTGGGCAGGACTGGCGCCCACACCCCTATTTATTCCCCTTGGTGCCCTGAGGTCCCAGCCCACCGACACCGCGCTCCTCCCCTCCCCCCCGCCTTAGTGGGCTCAGGAGGGCCCACATGCCCCCATCTCCAAATACAGAGTTGGGCCCTGAGTCCTGCAAGGGAGCCTCAGTCCTTGAGGCACTGTCTGCCTCCCCTGTCACCCCTGCCACCCACCCTCTAATTTTTTTCTTTGCGGAGAAGAAGCTGTAAATGTTTTGTAGCTGCCAGCAGCTGTTTCCTGTGGAAACCTGGGGTGCCAGCCTGTACAGATCCTGTTCTTGGGGACTGCACACCCCCCTCGCTTTGTGTTAATGGGGACTTCCCTTTTGTGCCCTGCGTGCACCCCTCCCCAGTTTAGGGGTCTCTAGGGGCAGTGGCCATGTTCTCCCCCTAGGGAGGGGGGCCCTGTGCCTCCCTCCTGGGGACTCTGTGCCTGGAACCCTGCCTCATCTTCTGTTCCTGCCAGACCCTGTGGGTCACCCTCCTACCCTGGTGTCTGGAAGCTCCAGCTGGGCCCAGCCAGGATGGTGGGGGGAGCGGGCCCTTCCTGTTGGGCTGGACTGTATATATGTTAATAGCACAAACCCAATGCCACATTTTTATAATTGTGATTAAACTTTATTGTACAAAAGTGCTTGGTCAGTATCTTTGGGAAATAGGATGGGATGAGGGTCAAGGACAGAGGGTAGGGCAAATGGGGAGGGCGACTGAAGTTTTGGGTGGGTACAGAGGCTTTTGGGCAAAAGCCCAGACCTACAGACTCAGCCACCATTGCCCTGGGCCACCTGACAGACTGGAACAGCCACCTAGAATCCCCCAGTGAGCCCAGCCAGACCTGGCCAAGGTCAGGCCTATCTTCCCAGCGGGCCTCCTGAGCAAGAGGAAAGGACTGATGCAGAAGTGAGATCCCCCTGCCTGCTCCATCTCTATTCCACCAAAGCCCCTCAGTGTCCCCGGCCCTGTTCCCCAAGTTCTTTGCTGAAACCAGATGTCAGTGGAGCACACTGGCCACCAGGGGGAGCCCTGTGGCAAGAGTGGGAGAGAAGGGGTGGAGGTTGGACTGGTCTGTTCCTGGAATGGGCTGGAGGAGGAGCAAGCGGAAGGGGACAACTCTGTGTCGCTGGCCGGAAATGAGAGAGACAGACAGACCAGCTCCTCTGGTGGCTAGTTTGGGCACCCTGGGACTGTGGTTGCAGGTAGGCAGAGGTGATACCAGCGGTCCCTTGCCCCAGCTCCAGCCCTGCCCACCTTCCTCTCCCCTTCCTCCCCAACTCCCTGCCACCTACCCTGTGTGTGTGTGTTGTGCTTTTGTCCCAGAACCTCCCCCTCCACTTCAAACACTGAACCCTTTTTGCAAGCCCTCACCTTATCTCAGTAACTGTAGTGGGCAGGGTCAGAGGACAGGTAGCCTGGCTGCTGCACCCGCCAGATCAGTTGTCCCCAGCAGTGGTCACTGCTTCAGTCCACTAGGTTAGAGGCCCCTTCAAGAAATAACAGGTGGGCTGCCGGTGCTGAGGCAGGTAGCAGCAGGCAACTCAGGTAAACCAGTGTTTCTCCCTAGCAGGACATGGCAGACTCTACACAGGCCCGGAAGCTGGTATACCTGGTCACAGGTGGCTGTGGCTTCCTGGGGGAGCATGTGGTTCGAATGCTGCTGCAGCGGGAACCCCGGCTCCGTGAGCTGCGAATCTTTGACCTGCACCTGGGTTCCTGGCTGGAGGAGCTGAAGACAGGTGATCGTGGTGGGGAGTTGAGGGGAGGATGTGGACTCCTTTCACGGTGGTGGAAAAGATGATGCCTCTTTTTGTTGTCTATTGCACATGGGTGGGGTGAATGAGTCACACTGGGAACATGTGGTTCCCAAGGGTGTAGGCTGAACCAAGCAGCTGACTGGTGGCCCCAGCTCTGACATTGCTTCTGGCTGCCCCTACCCCATACCAGGCACAGTGCAAGTGACTGCCATCCAGGGGGATGTGACCCAGGCTGACGAGGTGGCAGCGGCTATGGCTGGAGCCCATGTGGTCATCCACACAGCTGGGCTGGTAGACGTGTTTGGGAGGGCCAGTCCCGAGACCATCCATGAGGTCAACGTGCAGGGTGAGATACTCCCCCACTGTTCTAATGCACTTAACACTTCTGGCACATGGCCTGACCTCCACTGTTTGTGTCCCGCCCCCCTCCCTTGGACCCTGACCTCTGTGATTCTCTTGTGTCAGTCTGTCCTGTGTGCCAGCCTGCAGTGGTTTTCCCTGGACCTGGGGGAGGAAGCCATGTGCCTTCATCCAGATTTGGGATAGGGGTGGGGGAGATACAGAGAGGAAGCTTCAGTTTGAACACACACCTCACCTCCCCAGGCACGCAGAATGTGATTGAGGCTTGTGTGCAGACTGGAACACAGTTCCTGGTCTACACGAGCAGCATGGAAGTTGTGGGGCCCAACATCAAAGGCCACCCCTTCTACAGGTGAGCTGAGTTTCCCCCCCAAAATTTTAGGAGCTCCATCTTCCCTCAGCATTAAGAATCTTCCCTCTCCCCTACTAGGGGCAATGAGGACACCCCATATGAAGCAGTACACAGACACCCCTATCCTTGCAGCAAGGCCCTAGCTGAGCAGCTGGTCCTGGAAGCCAATGGAAGGGAGGTGAGATAAGATAAGATGCAGAGCCACAGCAAGCTGGGCTTCTTTGCATCCCGACCCGGGAACCTCCCTTCCATTTCCAGCTTGAAGAGGCCAGGGCAGAGGGCAGGCCACTGGGTCTTAGGTCTTAGCAGTGCCTACTTTTTGTCTCCAGGTCCATGGGGGGCTGCCCTTGGTGACATGTGCTCTGCGTCCCACCGGCATCTATGGTGAAGGCCACCAGATCATGAGGGACATCTACCACCAGGGCCTGCGCCTAGGAGGCCGGCTCTTCCGGGCTATCCCAGCCTCTGTGGAGCATGGACGGGTCTATGTAGGTGAGGCCTGGGCTAGGCAGGGGGGAGCCTAAGAATGGGGCAGGACCTGCGCGGTTTTGGGAGGTGTGCAGTGTGTGCCCTGGAGAGAAAAGAACAGTCCGTACATGGCCCAGGGTAGACTACATGTGGCCCTGTCCACAAGGGCCACAGAGGAAATAGTATCATGCAAGTTGGGAAGGGTGACAGAAAAACATGTCACAGGCTGAAGAGAGGATCGCGCTTACAGAAGCAGCACCCCCCAGGAGAGGAGGGGGGCAGCATCTACATAGGCCCAAAGAGGAGGTGGCTTGTGTTTGGGCTAGCCTGGGAGACAGCAGCATCTACATGGTCACAGGATACTCAGGGGCACATGCACCCCACTTCCCTCACCGGCAGGTAACGTAGCCTGGATGCACGTGCTGGTGGCCCGAGAGCTGGAGCAGCGAGCAGCTCTAATGGGTGGCCAGGTGTACTTCTGCTATGACAAGTCACCCTATAAGAGCTATGAGGACTTCAACATGGAGTTCCTGGGCCCCTGTGGACTACGGCTGGTGGGCACCCGCCCACTGTTGCCCTACTGGCTACTGATGCTTCTGGCTTTGCTCAATGCCCTGCTGCAGTGGCTGCTGCGACCGCTGCTGCTCTACGCGCCTTTGCTCAACCCCTACACGCTGGCTATGGCCAACACCACCTTCACTGTCAGCACCAACAAGGCTCAGCGCCACTTTGGCTACGAGCCCCTCTTCTCATGGGAGGAGAGCCGGACTCGCACCATCCGCTGGATGCAGGCCAAGGACAGTTCGGCCCAGTGATGGTGGAGCTGGGGCCTGGAGCCCAGCGCAGCACATCTGTCCAGGTCCAGAGCCCACAAACCCTGGCTAAGGAAGGAAGGCTGCATTCTAGAGCTAGTGTCCGGTGCTAGGCTGGCTGTCTTTGAGGTCTCCACATGTTAAATCTATGAGCTTTAAATCTGTGTCCTGATGCCTCTGAGTTCCAGGGAAAGAACTTCACTCTCAAGCCAGGCCTGATGGCTGGTTGGCAAGGGTCTGATTTCCCCAGTGTTCTCAACTGCCATCCCATTATTGACTTTTCAAGCCGGAAGTGGGTACAAGTTCCACAGGCCTCATGCTTGCCTTCTGGTGTCCAGGCATGAGCCTCAGGCCTGGATTCTGAGTGAAGAGGCTTTCTGACTCTTCCCACCACCTTCATCCCTCCTTGGGGGCCATACTCCCATGATTTTAAAACATTTATCACCTTTAGATGTTTATCTTAAGTCTTCTCAGTTTTCACTGAGGAAATCTGTATATTTTCACTTCTTCCCACACTGTACCCAAATTTAGTTCCTGGAATATTGTGAGATCTCTGCCTGAGGATTCCCAGTAATTCTGTACCTGCCCAAGCCCTGGATTAAAACTCCTTACCTATGCCTGTGTCCAGCGGCCTGCCCAGCTCCCTGGCCCGCCTCCCCCCACGTGTCTTCCCTCCCCGCGGCGCCCGTCCCATGTGGGGACAGAAGGAAGTGAGCACTCAGTACGCCCGCTGTTGGATTGGTTGCTATTTTTCCCGTCCCACGGGGCCCAACCCGGCCCAGGGTGGGGGTGGGGGCTCTGGGGACAGGACATGCAGGGCTGAGGACAGAGGGCAGAATTTTCCTGTGTTTTATCCATTTGCAACTCAGTCACCAATAGAGAAAAATGGGTCTCTGAGGGCTAACAGGAGATGGTGGCCTGGCTCTGGGCCCCCAGCCAGGCCCCAAGAGTCCTGTCAAGAGGGAAAGAGCTCTAGAAACCAATGGAGAAACAGAAGGGGCAGGGACTCATGTCAGCAAACACAGCTATATCACGTGACACGCCAGCGACACAGAAACACGCCAACGCACACGGCTGCACAGCGGGCAAGGGCAGGTCAGGTAGAAGGGAGCCAGGGGCCACCATCTTGTCCTTTGCAGGGCGGGCTGGGGGGCGGGCAGGGTGAATGCATAGAACACATCATGTACACACGCTCCAGACATGGCAAGAGCGCGCGCTGACCCACAGGCACATGGGATGGACACGCGCAGTGTGCTTCATGAGAGGCAGAGCTAGGGTTAAAGGAGAAGGGGAAGCAGTGAGCCCCGGCCAGGCCTGGCACCACCCATGGGGCACACACGGTTGGAGGTGGGGAAGGGTGGGCAGCACACACTCCTCCAAGACCACGTGAAAGACACAAGCCCCAGGCCACACTCCAGGACACACATGGACACAGCAGCCAACAAGCAAACACACCACATGACGTGTGAGACTTGTGCAAGCTTGGGGACAGCAGGCCCTCAAGGATACTCTGGTCTGACGCCCAGAGATGGGCAGGTACGGGCCTCATGCCACTCAAGGAGGCAGCAGCATCACTTGAGCCAGGGCCCCACCCTTCTCCCGTGGCCCCAAGGCTGTGAGAACCTCAGAAACACCTGGGCCGAAAGGGTGTCTTGGTTGGGCAGCAGGAAGGGAAGAGGGAAGGGTGGGGGTGCTGGGCCTGCTCTGATGTGCCCAGAGAAGTTTGAGGATGGAGCAGGAAGGCCACAGTGAGGGCAAACTTTCTGTCCTTGAGGACATTCTGGGAATGAACAGGCAGATGCCCTTCTTCAGGACAGCCCACCTTGGGGTTTACACATACTGGCCACACATAGGTAGGGCCCAAACAGCCAGGAAGGGAAGAGGTTGACTACCCGGGCTGGGGCAAGCATGGAGAGGGTATCATGTTCCAGGTCACCTCTGCACTCTCTCTGTCTCTCTCTCTCACACACACACGTTCCACATGGAGTGGGACCCTGGGAAATGACCCGCACAGTACCCCGAGTCCTTCCCCTGTGCACACGTAGACCCACCCCCAGGGCAGGACACATTCCTATATTTGTGTTCAGTCCTGCGCATGTGGGTCCTTGTTTCTCAGCCACAGAGTGCAGGGACCTTCTAACGTTGTCCTTTGCTCATGTACCTCCCATCTGCTACCAGATGTGCAAAGCCACCTGTACATATGTAGCCTACATCAGGGAGGAGCTGGCCCTTTCCTCACCATCAGGAACCCAGGCCCGTCCCACCTTCAGTCTCACCCCGGTGGGAGGACAGCTATTCCAGACATGTCAGCAAATGGGTCTGGGGGTGAATCCTGGGACTTAGCCCACCCTGAGTGGCCGCTGCCACACTGGCCATTCCAAGGTATCTGCAGTAAACAGTTCCCCAAGCCCAAAGTCCCTGAGGCAGAGCCTAGAGCATCCAGTGGGCCAGTGGGGACCAATACTGGCCTCTCCCCGTTCTGAGGTATGTGATGGAAGGCAGGAACGCTCTCATTTTCGGTCTGGGATAGCCCTCAACATGGTAACATTCTCACAACCCTTCCAGCAGGCATTCCAGGAGGCACTCCTGTGCAAATGGGAGTAGGCCTGCGTGGGCACCTTGTCCACATCAGCACGCACGTGTGCTCGTGTGTGTGTGCCTGGGTATGGTCACCTACACGAGGCCTCCTGAGCCTTGGCATGTGTGGGTCAGCTCTCGTGGGTGCAGGCCCATCCTCTGGCAGAGACACAGAGGAAGAAAAGCATCTAGGCATGTGTGCTCGGGGGCTCTGAGACCCGACAGGGCAGGAAGCGCTAGCTGCACAGTGTTGACGCAGCAGCATGTGGCCGTGCCAGATATCGGGCAGCAGCTCTGGGGAGAGAGGGAGGGGCAAATCAATTGGCGTAAACAAACCTGAATGGGGCATGAGTCCTTACCGAGAAATAGGTGCACATATAGTATACAGGGGACCAGAAACACTATGTAGAAAGCCTCTGTACATGTACACACCCATTCTCACAGACACAATCCAGACAGCACAGAGATACAGACTGCTGTGCCCCCAGAACAGGTGTCTGGTGCATGGCACGGAGGCTCTCTGAGGAGACCCACCAGCAAACACACACACACACACACACACACACACACATGACACACAGGTGTTTCTCACATCACCTGCTGGGGGAAACATACACGTATATAAAAGCCAAACTAGGTTATATATACGTGTACACTTCCACTCATGCGGGCTGACCTCGAAGGGTCATGACATGCACACACTTATGGTCCCCCAGGACACATGCCTGGGGTGGCCAAGCCAAGAGGGTTTGCTCTGCATCACGCTGGGTGTCTGTCATGCCCATGTACGTGGGCCTGCCCAAAGCCTCGGGGAACGAGCGTCCACACACGCGCTACCTCCCTGCTAGTAGCAGAGTAGCAGACACGGGGGAGGGGGCGTCAGTGGAAGAAGTGCTATTGCGTTAGATTCAAACACAAACTCCATGTACACAAATTATGTGCCCACGGATCAAATGTGGACACACACACACACACACACACACACACACACTTATTCACAGAAGACAGAGCGGGGCTTGGTGGGCTGTTGTGCTATACCCAGCCACAGCCTACACAACAACCGAGTGAGAAGGGGAAGCTCAGACAACACACAGACTCGAGGTGGGGACAGGAAGGCTGATGAGGTGCTTCTACACACGTCTACGAACATACACACACACGCTGGGGTGTCCACTCGTCTCGAGCGTGTGCCGGCGGCATGCATGTTGGTGTGCATGTGTAATCACGCCTGCTGCTATTTATGTGCAGGGGCAGGGGTGGTCCATGGCGCGGTAAGGTCCAGGGACTCCAGGGTCTGATGGGGGGGTCAAGAGGAGGGCTACCTGGGTCTGTCTTGGGGGTGGGCCTGGAGCAGGGGATGGAGTGAAAGGGGCAGTGGGGGTATTGCTCCCGATGTGGTGGGGGAAGGGTCTGGGGGAGGCAGGGGTGGGGGGCCTACAAGCCCAGCGTCCCCCCAATGGATGACGCCAAGACCACCCCCAGCACCACACAGCAAATGATGATCATGATTTTCTTCTGTAGGCAGAAAGGGCAATGGGACAGGAGAAGGAGAGAGAGAGAGAGACAGAGATCAAGACAGACAGTGAGAGAAACAGACAGGAAGAGGGGGAGGAGGGTATGAGGAAAAAGGAAAGGGGAGAGAAAACAGAAAAAGGAAGAGGTCAGAGCCAGAGATAAGGCCTTCCAGGGGATTTCATCACTTGTCTCAGCTCTGGCCTGAACCCAGCCCCGCCCACCCAGCTCCAGCCCTCCTGCCCCCCAGGCCCATCCACCCTGGCTCACCCTCCGGGCCTTGCTCTGATATCTCACAGCTTTCTTCGTGTCTGACACAGCTCGCTCCACGTAGTCCACGGAATGTTCCACATTGTACTCAATTCGGTCGATCATCTCACCCTGCAGAGGGGATGTGCACGGGGAGGGGTGGGGCTGGGCTGGGGGCTGGGCTGGGGGAGGCTTCCACATGGTGTGGCAGAGGGCAGAGGCGGTACCTGGCTTTCCACGAGCATGGCCATGTCCACAAACATGTCGTGCAGCTCTCGGATGCTGGTTTCCAGTTTGATGATCTCGTTGTGCCTCGTCTCAATCTCATTCAGCGCCTGCTTCGTCATCTGTGAGTCCATTTTGATCTAGGGCGACGGCGCGGGGGCGGGGGTGAGGGGAGCTGAAGACCACACTTCACTCCCATAAGAGCTCAGAGTCTGCAGCCAGAGCATCTGGGTTCAAATCTGGCTGTCATTCACTAGCTATAACGGTGGGCAATTTTTTTGACTTCTCTGGGCCCTAGTTTCCCCACCTAGAAAACATGGACAGTAACAGTGCCCACCCCATGGCTGCTGTGAAGATTAAATGAGTTAATATGTGCCCACTGATCAGAATATACCTGACACACAGGAAGCATTAAAGACAAGCTTGCTAAATCACAAGAAGTAAAACTTGTTCCTAGCCCACCACCTCAGCCCAGGGCTGCCTCTATCACACAAACCAGGGAAGGGGGATGGGGGTCCAGGGCCCCCCTAGTATGGGGGCTCCTGTCTGGTCAAAGGCAGATAGGGAAATGGAAGAAGACACAGCAGAGAGAGTGAGTGGTGAGCAGAGAAGGGGGCCTGGATGAGAAGGCAGGGTGTCCGCAAGTCCCCTGGGGCCCCCGTGACACGAGATGGGCGGGGGGAATAATAAAGGAGTGCACCCCAGCCTCGAGAGTCAGTGGGAGAGAGACCCCAACCCACAATTAGATACACCTGCTCCCCACAAACGCCTGCCAGAGCCAGGCCACTCACTTCCCAGAGCATTCACTGTTCAGACCACGTTAAGCCACTTCTGTGCTCTAACACCAGACAGGGCTCCCCACTGCCTACAGGCCACACGCCTTTACCTCAGCGGTCAAGGCCCAGGCTCCCCTTCTGCCCTCATCTCCTGCACAAGAGCCAAAACCATCCAGGGGCTGTTTGGCAAGTGTCCACTTTCCTTGTCTTTGTCCAGTCTGCTCCCTTTGTCTAGGGCAGGGGTGTCCAACTCATTTTCACCCAGTGCCACATCAGCCTCGCGGTTGCCTTCAAAGGGCCGAAATAATTTTAGGTCTGTGTAAGTGTAACTACCACTTAACTGTTAAGGAGTTGAAATTACATGTGGCCCTCTGAAGGCAACCTCGAGGCTGATGTGGCCCCCAATGAAAATGAGTTCAACACCCTGGTCCGGAGTGTCCTCCGCTCATCTCCCCAAGTCAAATAAATGCTCCTGTGTCTGAAGGCACAACTCAGTGCCGCTTCCCAGGAAGCCTTCCCGGACTCTGGAAGTTCGTTTCAACCACTATCTCCGGGCTCGTCTGCCTCTCGCACAGCCCTCAAGAGCGGCACCAGCCACTCTGCGCTGTGATGGGGGGTAATCGGCAGGGATCAGCTCCGCCCCCTTCGAACTCTTCACCAGGTTCCCTCCATTCTCAGACAGACAGACAGCCTGGGCAGAGCTGTTTTAGACAGCTCCAGGCTAACTGCCCACAATCAATTTGCTCAAAGCTAATTTAACAAATACCCATGATCTAAGTAACAATATGCTAGACAGTCACTGAACATACTTTAGTCCTGGTCTAGGAACCTAAACCAGAGCCATTCCACCACCAGAAGCATAAACAGAGAGACAGCACTGGGCAGGCTGGGGCAAAACTGAGCGAAGAGAAAGAAGAACTACAGCCAGGGGAAGCCCATCCATTCGCATGTAAAATGACAAGAGCAGAACACAGTGCAAAGTTAAAACAGGGGCTTTTTTGCCCAGGGTGGACTGCTCAGTGGATTGAATGCCAGCCTGTGAACCAAAAGGTTGCTGGTTCAATTCCTGGTCAGGGCACACATCTTGGCTGTGGGTTGCGTCCCTGGTTGGGGGCAGCTGGGGGCATTTGAGAGAAAACTGATGATCAATGTATCTCTCACACATTGATGTTTCTCTCCCTCTCTTTCTCTCTCCCTTTCCCCTCTCTACAAGTAAATAAAATCTTAAAAAATAAATAAATAAATAAAGGGTTTTCTAAAAAATCTTCAAAAGATAGGGAAACTAGTCATTGGGTGAAATAACCTGCTTCAGTAAGGTTATCTTAGTACTGAAAAGTCCTAACTGAACTTAGACTGTGGATTCAGATACGAGCTCTGGCCCCAGCTGTATGACCTCAGCAAGTTACTTAACCTCTTTGGGCAAAACTTCCTCATCTGTGAAAGTGGGTCCCTCAGAGGATTGTGGTGAGGAATAAATGAAGTTAGCAGGTAAATGTTAGTATGCAAAGTGCTTAAAACAGTGCCTGGCACATGACTGTTTGCCGTTTTTACAGGGTGGCTTCCTGCTCTGCCCTCATGGAATTCCCCAGTTCCAGATCCGGTTATTCCAGGGTGGATTTAGGACCTTGGGTTTAACCTAAGCTTGGGGTGGAGAGGCAAATGCCTTCCAAAAACAGGGCCCATCCCCACCCGCAGCTCACATCATCGGTGAAGATGGCCAACTTCCCACTCTCCAGCATGTCTTCCAGTTCTTCGTTGGTTGTGGTCCTTCCGGCTGTGGGAAGGAAGGACTCAGTACTCAGGGACTGGGCCAGCCTACGGGCCTGAGGTGGTGGGATGGGGCAGGGACCCCGGGAGATCACCCTTCCACCGAGCCTTAGGCCAGATGCCCCCTCCAGAGTGGAAGGGCCCGGAAGGGGACTTGGCTAGGCCTGGGGAGTTCGGAGGGGAGGCACACGCACTGATCTCCAGCTGCCGCTGGATCCGGTCCTTGCAGCGGTCTCGGTACTTGGACTGGGTCGCGTTATATTCAGTCATTACTTCCACGAACTTCCGGGAAAGTGTGGAGTGCTGGGGTGGGTGTACACACATCAGGAGGCAGGGAGCAGAGAGCAAAGAGGTGAGTCTTCAGTGCAGGGATGGGATGGACAGAAGCGGTGATCGCGCCCCGATCCCGCCCCCTCACAAGCGCACGGTCTCCTAGCGCCTGTTTCTCTGCCCTACAGTCAAACCCGCTGCAGCCGGGGCGAAGGCACCACGACGTGATCCCTACACGCCCTCCGCTATAACCCCGCCCCTCGGGTAGGCCCCGCACTCGAGCTCCGCTCGGGCTCGCCCATCACCAACCAGCAGGATTCCTCCCCGACTCCATCCAGGTCCCGCCCCAGCCCGGTCGCTGCCTCCTACCTGGGTCTTGCGGATTCGCAGGTCCGCAGAGGAACGATTTAGCCCCTCCTCCTGTTCAATGCTTTGCTCGATCGCTGTGAGAGAGAGGACGCATTGACCGGCGGGAGACCAGGGGCATGTGGGGCAGGGGTCCGGGAGGTGTGAAGGGCTGACATCCCGGGCAGGTCCCCGGCCTGTCACACCCGTGGCGAGGGCAGACAGTAAAGGACCCAGAGTGAGGGGAAGGAGGCCGGAGAGTAAAGGGACAGACGTTTGAGGGGGTCAGAAAAGCAGGTAGGAAGGAGATTGAGGGTTGATGAGTAACCGGAAGGGGGCTATGTGTTCTTTCGGAAGCTTGGGTCTTGGAAAGTCCCATCGCTGTAACTGCGGCCCAATCCCGCGAGGGAGTGTGGGCTCAGTCCCCTGTGAAGGTCCCTCGTATGCAATGAACTCTACTTTCTATATCCTCTGGAAAGGGGCAGGAACCCATCCTGGGATTCTTCTGGTGGAAGGCAAGCACTTCCAGATGGGTGAGGTTCTAGTGACCACCCTTTCCTTGGAAAATTCTAGGGTGAATGGATGGATGTTCCAACAACAACAACAAAAAAACAGCTTTCCCCCGGCCCGACAAGATGATCCCTGTTCCCGGGAATTCCCACTTCTAAAGGATGTTCTGGGAAAGCACACAGATTAACTGGGGTGTCTGCTTCTGGATCATGCACTCCTGACACTTACTCAGATTTTCTAAAAAAGACCTTGTGGTAAGATTTACTGTGCTCAGAAAATGCAGCCAGGATGAATCACCACCAAGTCCTCTCAGGCCCGGAAGGGCCTCCAGCCATTCCTGAGAACATCACTTCCCTGCTCTGCTGGCAGCAGAGGAGATTGGGTCTGGATGGCACCCGATGCTCCCTGCCAGCAATGCAGGGCACTGACTGAGTGGCAGCTTTGGCCCAGCTGCTGCAGGAAAAGCACAAGAACCTACACCCAGGGATGGCAGAGTCTCTGGACCAGACTGGGATCCTGTTGTCAGACATGCGACTGGGGCCTAGCCCTGGAGGACAGTGTCCTTTACATGGTCTCACTGACTTCTTACAACAGTCCTAGGAGTTCGGTGATATTAGTCCATGTTTCAGATTACAAACTGAGGTTCACATGGATAAAACAACTCAAAGTCCACAAAAACCTGAGCTCGTGCCACCACATAGCTGGAGGAAGAGAATTTTCTCTCTTGTTCTAGAGCTCTGGAAGCCAGCTTCTCCAAGCCACTGTCACTTTTCCTAGTTCCTCTCTTGATCTGTTCCCGAACCTCAGCGGTGTCCAACCTGCAGCCATTGGGCCACATGCAGCCCGGGATGGCTATGAACAGGGCCCAACACAAAATCGTAAATTTACTTAAAACGTCATAAGATTTTGTTTGTGATTACGAATCACAATGTATTTAATATGTGGCCTAAGACAACTGTTCTTCGTCCAGTGTGGCCCAGAGATGCCGAAAGGTCGGATGCCCCTGCCAGAGCCCTCCTCGCGGTCTAATAGAGAGACTACTAAGGTCAGAGCTGGATGGGCCCAAAGAAGTAACAACAGCCCAGGGATTTCACAACTGTGTTCCACAGAACCCTGCTTCTGAGAAGGAGCTTCAGGGGCTGTGGACAGGAGTGAAGGGGAGGCCCTGGGCCTCCAGTCCCGGTTCAGCCAGAAGAGCCTGACTTTTACGTGCTATGTGGAGTGGAGTTCGGTGTAAGATTTCAAGAGAGGAAAAAAAGGATTTTGTTACCTGCCACCCCCACCCCCGAAAAACTTTGAAATTGCTTCTATTTTTCTTACTGTACTAATGAGGAAGCTGAGGGTAGGGTACTTGTCCAGAGCGAGCTGGTGATGTAAGTTGGACTCCCTCTGCCTGGATTTGCACTTAATGTGCTCCCAGTTAGGTCATTTCCTTTCCAGAACACTCTAAGTACAAAAGGTTTGTTTTTACAGATCGGCACTAGAGGCTGACACATGGCCTCCTGCGGAGTCCAGGAGGGCATCGAGTCTCTGTCCTTGTGTCCCTGGACCAAGGTCAGAGCACACAGGCCCTGGCATCTGGCATGCGTCCTTTTCCCCAAAGCCCAGTAACGTGGCTTGGACAGAGTGGGTGTTTGGTAAATGTTTTCTGCTGCTGAATTACCATGAGCATAGAAATTAGCATCACGGTAACACTACTATTCCCCTGGCATCAGCAGACAAGGAGGTTCCCAACCCACAGTGCTTTGGGGGAAGGTGGTTATTACCAGCACCCAAGTCCCCAAATTAGAGAGAATACACGAGCATTTGGCAAGTCCCTCCTGAAAGCTTGCCAGCCCCTGATGTCAGCCACACAGTCCAATCTGTCCTGAGCTGAGGACACCAGTTCAGAAACATTTGCTTAACCCACCTACTGGGTGCTTAGCACTATGCCTGGCACCTGTTCTGAAGAAAGGAGGCCTTAGTGAAACTAAAGCCACTCGGGAGACTGTATTTTCCTAAGACATTCATGCTGCTGGAACCAGCAGAGCTCAAATGTAATCTGGACAGACAGCCTCCTCTTCCTAATGTCCCTGTCATGTATCTTCCTCCAGAGAATCTGGAGCAAGAAGGAAAACTGGGGCTTTGGGTTTTCTCTCACTGTGTGAGAATCCAGCTCCTAGAAAAGTCTGTGGACATTCCCGACAGAAAGGCCCATCTGGTCCACTGGAAGGCCCAGCTCTTTTTCTCCTTAGCCAGGGGACTGCAGTCCTCACCTTTCAATTTGGACCGAACCTTGTTGGCCGTCTTCTTGATGTCTGCAGTGAGGTCCTCCAGCTCCTGTTTGGTCTCTGAGGAGGGGCCAGGGTGGGTAATAAGTCTGGGCGGACCCCGGACCTCTTCCCCCCGCCCCCTGCCCACAGGTGCCCCGCAGTGGTACTCACTCTCGTCTGGGTTGGGGGCAGCCAGGATGGCACTATGCTGTTTTTTCACTTGCTCCACGTCCTCTGACAGCTTCTCAATGCAGCCCCGGATCTCTTCCACCTGTGGCGGCAAAGTGGCTCTACCCAGCCAAGTCCTCAGGCCAGACAAGGGCATCCACAGGGCTCAGTCAGGGTTCAGGGAAATGGGCTAGACCCAGAAGGACTGGTAAAAGGCCAAGGGGTGTAGGAATAGAGAGCGGGGGGTGGAGGAAGAGTTGTTGGCTGGGGTATTGGAGTCTCAGTTACCTGCTCAAAGAACTCGTCCATGAAGTGATCCCGATCCACATGGACCACCTCCTCCTCATCATCACTGTCTTTCGCCTGGGAGGGAAAGAAAGGTGTAGGTCACAAGCAGCTCCCACCCTGGTCCTGCTGCTCCCAGCTCTAGGTTCAGAGCAGGGGTCTTGGGAGGGGTCACATGTAGGGTGCATGGCAAGGACCCCGGGCAGTCAGCACGAACACTGGATATCCTGTGGGACAGAGTACTGGAGGCCAGGTAGCTGACAGCCCACAGACACCTTGGAGGGAATTAGCAAAAAGTCACCCTTTTGAAGATGGATGTGGCCCTGTGAATGCAGTCACCCTAGAGGCAGGTGGCGCTCAAGGCAGCTGCTATTAACCAACCAGAACGAGAGTATTTCAATATTGTAACTACCAGCTAAACGTCAGCCTTGCAGTAGCTGTCCCTGGGTTCTGAGAAGAGGTCTGGAATGGAGTCCCAGAAGCCTGACCCTGTCCACCATCCCCCAGCCGCACCAGCCCAGGCTTCACTTCACGCCCCTTCTCTCTCCCTCCAGCCACATCCCCTATGCAAGGTTGATTCACTGCCAGCTCTGGGCATTGTCAGGTTGAGCAAGCACAGCCAGGCCCAGTAAAGGCTGGAGGAGACACAAACAGCACCCCGATCTCGCTCACTCCTTGTGTCTTTCTCCTCCTGCCCACCTGCACCCCCTCAGCTTGCTCTGCCCCTCGCTGCCCCCACTGCCTCTGACTCTCCTCAGTGTATTCACTTGCTTTCATCCAGCCTCTTCCAACTTCACACCCACCTACTCTCACTTGCTTGGATTTCCTGGTTGCAACTTGCAGCGGCTCAGCCCTCCACCCCCAGGGCTCAGAGACACAAAGGGATTTGCCCACCCACACCTCCTCGAAGACACAGACCAGTGACACAGACAGAAGGGCTGACACACAAGGCACACGGAGAGACAGCCCCACCGACACCCACACGAAGATACCCCAACATGCTGCCGTGCAGCCGCACACAGACCCACAGCAGTGCTGCACGCTGATGCATGTGGACGCGGCTGGTCACCTGCCCCCGCAGGGACACTCGGGTGGGTCCTCTGGGCCAGTTCACCCAGCCTCTCTGAGCCTCAGGTCTGCACACTCGTTCGGAGCTGGGAAAAAGGAGAGTGGGCAGGAGGCCGCCCCCAATCCCATCCACTCTTGACTCTAGACTTCCCTGCTTGGGACAGAAGTCTGAGGATAAAAGCTGAGCTCTTCAAGCTTAATTACATCTGGAGCCCAATCAGCTCCAATGGAAATTTAAACACAGTTCACCCTGATTTCCAGAAAGAACCTACCCAAAACTCGGAAAATCTAAGTACCATAACCTGAATGAAGTCAAGACAGGATTCAGAAAGTGTCTACCCGGGGTATGGTCAGTTGGGATCTAAAAAGAGCTCACATAGAATCTCAACAGGGTCGGAGCAGACCGCTGGCAGGACCTGGCAGAAACCAGACAGGCTCAGACCAAACCAGACTCGGCATAAACAGATCCCAGACAGCTTAGATCGAACCTAGACAGAGCCAGATGGGACCTAGATGCAACACAGACAGCCAACTGAACTTGGGATCAGTAGAGCCCCGGCAGCACTGGAAAGACCCGCAAGCCCGGAGAAGACACAGCAGGACACCCCTTGAAGCCGCCCTAGCTTCCCGCCCCAGCCCTGCCCCCAAACTCCAGGAATTCTCTCCACGGACTCTGGGCCCCACACCACATCAGAAAGTGTGTTCAGCACTTACATTTAATTTCCAGACAACCCCAAATATCCACGGGGAAAGGGCGGCTCTTCTGTTTCTCCCCACAGCTGCCCCAGAAGTGGGGGTGGCACCAGGTAGGGCTTGGGAACTCTGATGACACTTCTCAAGCCTCCACCTGACCACCCGGACAGACCTTGGCCTTTAAAGACTCTGGGATGCTCCACTCATCTCTGAGGGGCTGGCGGCCTTCCCTGATGCTGCCCCACAAGGACTTCTTCTCCTGGCTCCGGAAGCCAGTCCTCTGCGCCTTCTCTGCCTTCGAGTACTCAACTCAGCCCTGCTGCCGCAGGTCACGGCCCTCTCACTTTCCTGTTCTCAGTCTCTTTCCCTTCCCCATTCTGACTTCAGGCTTCCTGAAGTCTAATATCCATCTCTCCTGTTGTTCCCAGAGCCAGTTTCTTAGATTCTGCCCTGAGGCACCTGTCCTTGAGACAGGAAGAAAGATAGAGGACCCAAGTAAGACCTATTGGTGTAATAGTTACAGAGCTTAGTGTTAACAATCCTCTACAGTTCACAAACACTTTTGCATCTATAATGCCGCCCTTTCTTTTCAATCCTCACCCGAGGACATGCCCATTGACTTTAAAGAGAGAGAGGAAAGGAGACAGAGAGAGAGATGAGAGAGAGAGGGGGAGGGAGGGAGAGAGAGAGAGAGAGAGAGAGAGAGAGAGAGAGACTCTATCTATTGCCTCCTGCATGTGCCCCGACCAGGAATTGAACCTGCAACCTTTGAGGTGCACAGGACGACGCTCCAACCTACTGAGTCACCTGGCCAGGGCATCTATAATCCCTTTTGATCCTTACTACCATAACCTTGATGAGAAAGGCGGAGCAAAACAAATTATCATTGTCCCCATTTCACAGATGAGGGAACAGGAGGTCAGAAGAAAAAAAGAAAAGTGACTTTCCAGAGGTCACGCAGGCTGAAAGGAGCAGGGAGATCACAGCATCAGAGACAAGCCTCTCCCCAGCCCCTCCTGAGGCTGGAGACCAGGCCACCTCCTTCCAGTAAGTCTGCCGCCGGCTACTTTCCCTCTCAGCTCCTGCTAAGGCCCAGTCTGGGCGAGGCTCTGTGCCTGAAATCCTGGCCAAATTTTATCATTTAATAGCACTTCTGCATAGACCTTACCTTCTTGTTATTTCATTTAATCTTCATTAAAACTCTATGAGGGCCCTGACCAGTGTGGCTCAGTGGGTGTCGTCCCGCAGACCAAAAAGTCACTGGTTTGACTGCCAGTCAGGACACACACCTGGGCGCTGGGCCAGGGTCCGGCTGGGGGCGTGCGAGAGGCAGCTGATCAATGTTGCTCTCACACATCGATGTTTCTCTCCCTCTCTTTTTCCCTCCCTTTCCCTCTCTCTAAAAATAAATAAGTAAAAAAAACCCTATCAGGACCATCGACCAACATAATTATAAGTGTGGCAAACACTCACATAGCACATTAGGGATACCGCTGTATGCACTCTGCATAGATTTATCCGTTTAATTCCTACACATGACCCCCCCTGAGGTAGATATTATTATAGCCCCCTTTTATAGATGGGGAACTGAGGCACAGAGAAGCTAAAGAACTTGCCCAAGTCAGCAGCCAGAAGGCCACATATGACTTCTCCCCTCCACATCTCAGCCCACTGAATGGCAATAACACCGACCCCGAACGGTGGGCTGGAGGCCAACAAGCCGGGGAAGAAAAGTGCCTGACGGTGCCAGAGAGAGAATTAACGCTTAGTGAGGGCTGGCCAACACCCCTCCCCTCGCCTGTCACAGATGAGGACACAGGCTTGGAGAAGTTGTCCGCCCAAGGCTTCGCAGCAAGTAAGGCCAGAGGTGGGACCTAAACTGCCCGGTGCTAAATCCCAGGTTCTTTCCCCTCCATCCTTCTACTCCTGGCCTCGAAGAGTCCATTCTCCTCTGTCCTCACTGCTGCTGAACTCCTGCGGCCAGGACAGAAATGCAGCAAGGGGCGCCCGGCTGCTAGGAGAGCTCACACAGGAAGGCGGGCGTTCCAGCCTCCACTTGGCTCACTGTGCGACCCTAGGGGACTCCCAGCCCCTCTGGGCCCCAGTTCGGCTGGGAAAGGGGTGGGCCGGCACACGTGCTCATCAAGGGCCCTCACTGCTTTGAGGCATGCATGTTTAATAGTGAGCACAGCTTCTATTTCTGGAAGAAGGTGGCCGAAAAGAAAGCCAACTGTGGGCAAACGAGACAGCCTAGGAGAAGATGATCAAATGGGCCTGATCCCCTCTATGGACAATTCAAGCCTGTTTCCTGATGTGCAGAATGAAGAAGATAAGAACTATACACATCTAACATGTATGTAGTGATTACCACGAGTTGGGCCCTGTTACAAGTGCTGTGAATTTCTCTTTTAATCCTTACAGCCATTCCATGAAGTAGATATTCTCTTTATTCCCATTTGACAGATGAAGAAACTGAGGCAAAGTGAGATTAAATAACTTGCCCAAGATTATACAGCTGATGGGTGCTGAGAGTGGTGTCTGGATTTGAACCCAGGCATCCTGCTCTTTACTGCTCACAATCCCTCAAGCGCTTGCAAGGATTAAAAGAGAGAGAGAGGAGATCCCGGGCACCTTCTGGAACTGCCTTAGAAATAGGGGAAATAAAGAAACAGAAAAAAAAGAAATAGGGGAAATCATATCCAAGCCTCCTTCCCCACCTGAGCCCTCTGTGTGTCAGCGGCAGGAGATCACACGGACAGACGTGTCCGTGGAATGAGGAGAGGGATAATGTGAGCCAGCAAGTCAGCGATCAAAGAGACAGATGGTGAGAGGGTGACTAAACCAGAGGCGGAAAGAGACTGGAATTTGGTGATAGAAGAGTCACAGTGTGTGTGCGTACAGGGCCCGTGCATACACATGGGCTCACCTGTGCTCCTTGGGGTGCGAGCATCGCTTGATCTAGAGGCAGCAGCTGGTCTCCACTGGAACCCCCTTCCTTCCCCCGTCTCCCTGACCTGGGCCTCTCCTCCTCCAGCAGCCAGCATTACCTCACCCCTTTGCCTTCCCTGCCTTCCTACTTATTCTCTGCCTCATCCTCCCTCTGCCCCACTGAGTCATTCATTCATCTAACAAGTATGTATGATCTGCGCCAAGTTCTCTTGCACGTGCTGCTGAGAAAAGTGGTGGACAATGCAGGAAGAAGGTCCTGCCTCCAAAGAGTGGACACTCCAGGGGAGGAAGACAGACAACGAAAAATGAGTGACAATTCCAGATCGCACTAAACAGCAGGAGGGAGGTGAACCAGGAGAAGTGACAGAAGCGAGCGACAGGAGCCGCTTTACACGGGATGGTCAGGGAGGCCCTTTCTGGGGCTTGACACCCGAGCTAAGTCCTGAAGGAGTCACCTGTGCTGCAGTCTGGAGAACGCAGGATTCAAGGCAGAGGGGGTAACATTTGGAACAGAGGGACCGGCATTCTGGGCAGAGGGAACAAGGGTAAACTCCTCAAAGGCAGGAGTGAACTTGCTGTGCTTGGACAGCAGACACAAGCCCAGTGAAGTGGGCTGGTACCAACCCATCATCCAGGCGCTCTGGTCCCTGCCCCCTCTTGTGTAAACTGGGCCACTCTTCCATCCTTATTTCAAGTCCGCCTTTCTAAAGCCCCTATGGTGCTGTGCCGGGCCACACCTGAGTACCACACCTCTGGCTTGGTCCCTGCCCTCAGGGTACAGGTTGTCCTGTGGCAGTCCCCACTTCCCATTGGGCCTCAGAGTCACGCCTCTCTCACTGCAGGCCTCACCTTTCCCCACTTCTCAGTCTCCCGTCTGCTTTGCCACCCGCCTCCCCACTCCACAGCCGCCCCCCAGGTGCCAGCCCGCAGTGTGTCTCCCTGTGTTTCTCCCTCCCACCGACCTTCTCTGCCTCAGTTGCTCCCCCTCCTGCCTTCTTGACCCCTGTCCTTGGCCCCAGTACTTGGATCCTGGGGTGCCAGTCCCGCTGACTAACTCCAGCCTCAGGCTCTGCTTCAGCACAGCACCTCCCAGCTCCCAGCCAGAAGTGTCCGGTGAACTGGAAACAGAAAACCCTGGTTTGACCCTGAGTCTGCCGTAACAGATGTGTGACCTTGAGCAAGTCAGGTTACCTCTGTGGCCCTCAATTCACTCTAAAATAAATTAGGGTCACATCCTGCCCATCTCAGGGGTTCAAGAGGAGTTAGTTTGCTATAGAATAACACACACACATAGAGCATGACTGGGTGCCAGACCTTCTGGGTACTTTTTGCATAGTAACTAATTTCAGCCCTTGGGATACCTGGACAAAGTGTTATCCTAAATTCACACATGAAGAAACTGAGGATCAGAGAGGTTAAGCAACTTACCCAGGCCACACGCAAAGTAGCAGAGCTAAGATTTGAACCCAGACAGTCTGAATCCCAAATCTGTGCCCTCACCTGCTGTGTGATAAACCTATCTGAGGACCCCTTGGGGATTCTAAAGTACCACTGGAAAGACATTCAGGCCCCCTGGGCTGACATCACCTCCCACCACTGCCCCCCACCTCCTCCCTCTCAGCCTCTTAGAGAGCCCTTTCCCCAGGTCCCCCACACCCTGCCCAGTCTCCCCCCCTTCCCAGCCTCTCTGCTCTCCACTCTTGCAGGGAGACGCTCAGCACGCCTAGCATCCTAGCATCCGGCAGCTTCTTTCCTCCCCACCCACCCCTCCCGAACCTCCGGTTCTCCCGAGCTGTGACTAGCACCAGAGCCACCAGCATTCGCCCAGCCCCCTTTACCCTCCACACTTCCCACTTCTTCCACCTGGCTGCCCCCCAAAGCCCCAGCAGACAGGACTCCTCACCTCTGGGCAGGGTCCCCCGACCACTCAGATGAAGACTCCTTTCCCCTGCCTCCTCCTCCATCCGTTTTCCCTTCCTCCCTCTCTCTCTAATTCCACAACCTCACCCCAACCCGCTTTCCATTTCTCTGGGTTTGGGAGTCATGGATGGTCTTGGCAGCAGGGAATCTGGGTTCACACCTGGATTCCTCACTTGCTAGCTGTGTGACCTTGGGCGAGTTACTTAACCACTCTGGGCTTTAGTTTGCTCAACTATAAAATGAGGTAGTATCTCATTTTATCCTTTCCATCAGGTGGGTGAGGGTCTAAAAGGTTACAGATGGCAACCTGCCACGGAGGAAGACTGCATCTGGAGAGAAGGGTAGTTAGGGCAGAGACAGAGCCAGCCTGCCTGGCTGCCTTTTATTAGCCACGTGAATTTGGTTGAGTTACTTAACCTCCCTGGGCCTCAGTTCCCTCATCTATAAAGTGGAGTAAGACTAGTTCCAGCCTCCTAGGGTTGCCCTGACAATCAAAATAAGTGAACGTGTATAAAACACTTAGAACAGTGTCTGGCACATGAGTGTTGGCTATCTTTATCACTGTGAGTTCAGTAAGTTTGCCTATCCAGTAAGTTTAATAAAGACATAAACCTTCAAAATTCCCTCCCTCAACCACCAATTCCTCCCTCCTTCCTTCCTACTTGCCAACCCATCTTCCCCACAGACAGCAATCACTTGCCTCCAAGCCCCTTCCTCTTATCTTTCAGTAGCAGCCTCCTCCCCCACTCCAAAATCCAGGGGCTTTCCAAAGACAGAGTCCTTTACCCCCCACGCCACCCCCACCCCCCGCCGGTGTTGAGACTTCTGTTTCAAAGGCCAAAAAAGCCAGGACGCATGTCAACTTGGCAAAATGAAAACCCAAGTTCCAGTCTGATTCTCCCACCCACTTGCTTGGTGACCTTGGGCAAGTTCTGGCCCATCTCTGAACCCCCGTTTCCATCGGCCAAATGGAGTAAGTCGGCTGGGCTGGCGCTTTATTAACGTAACACCACAGGACCTGAGAGCACGGCAGGTTGTCAGCTCCGCCTCCCTGGAGCCCCAGGTCCTTTCTCCAAATTCCCCAGCATCCTCCCCACAAAAGTAACGTTCTCATCGAGGTCCTACTCCCCAGGCCCTCCAAGTGGCAGCCTTCACTGCAGACACCAGTGCCACCCTCCTTCCTGTCACCCAGACACAACTTACTGCCTGGCCAGACTCCTAGAGCCAGGCCTCCTCAGGCCTGCAGAGCAAGGGCCCACATCCACCAGCCCTGACCACTCAGGGTACCCCAGTTCCCCTCGAAGAGCACAGTCCACGTCACACAACCCAGTTCCGTGGCCCTATGCCTGGAACCTCCTCTTCTTCTCTGCAACCCCACCTCCAACCTCTGGGGTCACCCCATCTCAGGCCCTGGCCCTCTGGCTGTCTCCTGAGGCAATAACCCCTTCCATCCTTGAATCTGAGGTGCCCCCTTCCCATGGAGAGCAACACATGCGTGTGCACACACACACCTCATTCACTGCCAGGTGCTGGCATCTCAGTGCCAACCTGTGTCCTTCCCGTATCACCCCCCATTTCTGGTCCCGCTAGATTCAGCCCGGGGCCGACGGCACCCTCCAATTCCTTCTTGGCATTTACTCTTTCCCATCCCCAGATTAGATCCTAGGGGCCTCCTGGGAATGTGAGGTGTCCAAGACCCCTGAGACCTCTCCTGCCCCTTGTCTCTTACCAGCTTCTAACCCCTTGCAGCCACTGTCCCCAAAATGCAGGCTGACTGGAGCACATTATGTGCCTCCAGATATTGTGGCGCCCCTGCAACCAACCTCCAGTCATCATTTGCCCCCACATCCCAGCACCTGCCCCACTCCACCCCAACGCGCTCCCGAAATAATGGGGTCCCTCCCCCCATTTTCCCACACCCAAGCTTACACTCCGCAGCTCCTGGGTCCGATCCTTCATCCTGCGACGGCTCCTCCTCCGCCTCGTCCTACTGTCCCTGCTGCTGCTCCTACCTCCTGCCTCGGTGCTGGAGGCCGGGGTCTGGGGGCGCTGGGGGGGCAAAGCCGCTGAGGGAGGCGCCGCGGTCGGGGGCGGGGCCGGGGGCGGCGGGCAGAGAGCCGAGCAGGGGCACCGGCCTGGACCAGGCTCGGCTCTGCTGGGGCTGCGGTGGCGATGCGGCTGCGGCACAGGCTTGGATGGAGGGATGCGGGAGCCGAAGCGCGGGGG